>JARFOD010132375.1:0-13690 GCA_031763545.1 Mopalia muscosa
TTTTTGTGTATCTATAGATATATATAGATATATATATATATATATATATATATATATACTCTGATGAAAAATCAGCCCTACTTGAACTATGAAAGGTTTATCCGCTTATGGCTATGTATGGAACTCTTTTTCCACCAACTGTTACTAAAATATCTCCCTTTATTCGACAACAACGAATAAGTTTTCTTCTTAATAACCCTCAAGGATCCATCAGTTCTGAGAATGCACTTATACAGTTATTTCACTCATAAAATGTTGTGTAAGCTGAAAGGGATAAGGAAACTACGTTTGGTAGTGCAGTAAACACTGGCGATAACAATTGTATCCATCTCATCTTTGCATTAGATGTTTTCATCTTGGGCAACATTATACTTAATGTTATTGAAGCTTAAATATATGGGCGTCTTCAAGAATAAATGTATATAACTATATCTATCACGAAATTATCAAGTTTTGCATATAAAATAAAATATTTAATATAAAAAAAATATATATGTAAAAAATAAAAATATACACACAAACAACAGTATAAACTAATGTATGTCCTTTTCGTTTGATTTGTTTCTTTTGTTCGTCTTTACCGCCAAGGGGGCAGTCTGTTTGAAATTTGTCTTTAAATAAAGAAACTTGGAAAGAGAAAAGACTATATTCACGCCACAGCGTAGCTGAAATACCTCAGAATGTGGCGTAAAACACCAATCAATCAATCAAGAACAAATGATCTGTAACGCCGAAACGCCCCATAAACCCCATAATGTTACACAGAGATGTCAGGTGTCGTTAACAGAATATGCCAGCGAAAAAAGCTATAGCGATCTGGGGCCACTTTCATAAAATGCCTACGACAAATAAATACAGTACGATAAAATACCATACGATATTTTATTGTCGAACATTGATTACCTCCTGTTGAAGCCTTTCTTTAATTGGCTCCATACCAACTATGAAACATTATCACACTCCACCTAAGAGGCTCACTCGGCAAAATTATTTGAAATTTGAAATTTAATACTATGATTTTACTTTACCGAAATCAATTGATTGATATTGTATTCACCTTTGAATAGTTGTACCATACAGATAATTTAAATACCAGTGGAAAAGAGAAGGGGGGCCGAGGGGAGGGGGGGGGCGTACAGGGTAGTCATTTAGATTTGAAGAGGGAACTTAAAAACTTGCGGAAGCCTTTAATATTACTGGCGCATCAGGGGCTGATTGTTCAAAGCTTTGTTAGCTTTACAGCCTTTTGGATGATGTTCCGTCCTTAAGAAATTGAAGTTAGGTCATAATAAAAATTCTTTGTTGCACAATGTACATTAACAGTCCTTCTGTTTTTTGACGTGACGAAAATCTTTCTTTTTTTTCACAATGCCATCTCCAACCTATCTTCCCGGGGCAAGGCGAAAAAGAAGATCGTCCCAATAAGACTCTCTTCCAATAGGTGGGCACAATAAAGATGTTTACAAACCCTGCACTGTTACAGCGTACGGGTGTATAGTTTTAATAGAATAGAAGAAAAGGCATATCGTTTAAAAGCATCAAGTGACTTTCTAACATTTTAATTGTTCGTTATTCTGTCACCAAACGTATACTTAGAGATATATTGAAAACCGAAGTGATAATTACTAAATATATGATAACAAATTAGTACAACTACGACAACTCTTTGAAATACTAAAAAAAAATTAAGTCTTTGGCTTTATGAGTGACTTGGCCAACAATTTTACAATGCCTGGAGTCAAACATTCGATAAACATGAAAAGCGATTATATTGCTCTTGGTATGTTGACCAAACCCATTACCTTTATTGAATTAGAAAGACTTGTATGTTAATTAGGGGTCCTTTTGTTTCCTAATTGTTTGATTTGCTCTTAATGTTTGTCGTAAAAAATAAATCACAAATTGATGTATTTTAAATTAAATAATTAGGTTTTGGGTTCAATTTAATGTTTGAAATATTTTTGAAAATAACCAATCTGAAAATTGGGTCAACGATTCCCGGACCATGTAGTCTACTCTATAATTTTAAATGAAATAATTAGGTTTTGGGTTCAATTTAACGTTTGAAATATTTGTGAAAATAACTAACCTGAAAACGGGGTCATAGATTCCCGGGCCATGTAGTCTACTACGTATTTTTTTAGTTTTTGAAACTTTCTAACTGTAATGGCACCAGGCACCAAGTTCCCGACGAATAAAACTGGCCTGTTTATAATGTCCTGTTTTTGACTTATACCACGTATTCGCCTGGAACACTGTCGTATGAGTAAAATACAACGTTAAACTACAAACAAACATAAGTGCTTATTTAAGGTAAAATTGGACTTTAGATCCGCCTGGATTTGTAGTACTTCCGTGGCCGAGTGGTCTTCAACGAATGATCAAGAGAGTGTATGGATCCGGCCCTTGCATTCTATTAAACTCTTAGCTCGTGGGTCGATTGCGGTTGACCGTATGTGGGTTGATAAGCCATTCACCACCGGAATGTTGGGGACAGTTTTACTACCAAAATAATTCTGGCCATTGGTCTGTAATTCGGGATTTAATCCTGCTCATCTAAAAGCCGGCATTAAAAAAATGTATATATTCAATAATCTGTTCACCTATAAAAGTTTCCAGTTCACAAAGGGGGTCTCAGCTCATTCTCTTTCTTTTCTTCCAACAACAGTCCTGTGAATTTTAACTTTAAAAAAGTCTTAATTTTTCTTATTGTACGCCTATGTGTACTTATTTTAACTCAAAACTAATTACAAAAGTCTTACAAAGAGTTTTACATCGGTATTTTATGTTGGACGGGATTCTGATATAATTGTCTTTAGGAAAGAAAGAAAATTTGAAAAACATGGCACTATAAACAGTTTTTTGGCGACATCCGTTGTGTATCCAGACAATCGGTCTCAAACCGGTCAGTGTTAATAAATTTACAGATATTGGCTGTCCTATGCCGATATATTGTATAGATAAGATCAGCTTTATGGCTAAAAAAAAGATGATAGTTTTCTATTCATGTTATTCCGTGTCATTTCTTTTTTGCCATTCTCTGGTTGTAAATAAAGCGATGAGTTTTATAACCGTTTCTTAACCAGTGGTTTTTCCGAGTATAAAACATATTTTATTAGAAACCGTAGCTACTTCAACCTTATCGATTTCCGTATTTTTCACAAGATTTATGGTCGATTTCATGCCTCGTTTGGTATATAAAATGTTACTATTAGTGATAGTGCATAAAGTTCATGTTTCCAATTTTTTTATTTTTTATTTTTTATTTGTTTTTTTTGTTTTTTTTCTTTTCCATTTAAGAACATTCATGGCTGTTTTAGTGTAACACAAATACAGGAGAGTTGCACAGAAGAAAAAACATATTCCAGCAAGCAGCCTCAACATAACAGCATCTTCATTACCATATTGACTTTCTAAACCATAGGCCATGAGGATGGGTTAGCAGTTGTCATTAAGTTCTTTGTTAATATGATCACAGCACTTTAGTTTTGCAGTTCTGTGAAGCAGCTGTTAAGGTATCCGTCTTTTAAAGTCTGTGGGAATATTTGTCTTTCATATTCTATCAACATTCAACCATCTTGACATGAAAAAAAGATTTTGAGAAACAGATATCTTTCGAATACTGACAGCTATGGATTCGGAAATATTCCGAAATGAAACCAGAGGTAGTCTGTCGTTGATTAAAATCCTGCATTCTGTACGTTCAACGTGATTACCGCTGGCTCAACTAACAAGTTGATCTAAGAACTTTATAGGGGAGACACAAAGCCGATATATCTTAGCATCTGGGGCTGTTAATATGAAAAACGTTTTGCAAACCAAGTTTTGCGTTACACTTTTTCATTGTCGTTTGTTTGTGTCGTCGAAGGAGATACCCTTCAACCACTGCACCCAGCGAATACCAGCCCAATACGTTTGCACGGTGTACAATCAGATTCAGTCGATCATACCAGACCGCTTTAGTTTATTGAAGTACTGACTGAAAAATGTCCACATTGATACAAGGCAGTTGCGAGCTGCTAAAGTTAACGAGTTCTCCTCCAAGAAGCCACACCATCGACGATATTGATTTTCTTAACTACTATCCTTGAAGATTGCCCAATAATTACAACCCTTAAGTTTTTGGTAAATATACCCTGATGCCTTGTCTCCGTTTGAACAGCTGGGTAAGTTTAAGCTGGAGGGGAAAACTAGATTTACACATTTTACTCGGATAAGAACATGAAGTAAACATAAACGTCAAAGAGAATGCATATTTAAACATTCTGTCCTAGAATTAATATCTTTGTCCTAAATCATGAAAAGGTTTTTTCACAAAATTACTTTTTAAGTCTTAAAACTATTTTAGTGCTCCAAGACTTTCATTTATATGTGATTTCAGAGTCGTACCTTTTCAACATAATACTTTTGTGTCCAAGATTTTCCTTTTTTGATCGAAGATTCATGTGATCTATCTAACAAAGAGGTTGCCACATCAACTGATTACGTCAGCCCTTCCTCTAATTTGCGCGCAGAAGATCTGCGCATTTAGTTATTTTACAATAATGATACATTTTTCGCATTCCATCTGTTTAAGTAACAACTTTTCGACGAATGAATTAATTGTTATTTTGTATCTGTATCTGTGCTTCCCGTAAAACAAGTTTCACAGCCTTTACCTGGGTGAACATTCGTAATTGATCTGTCAAGAGTCTATAGCTCAGACGGTTAGGGCGCTGACCCTCCTAGCCAGAGACCCCAGTTAGAATTACTGTAGATCGGGCGGTTAAAGAGCTGGTCCAACTAATCAGAGACCCGAGATAGAATTCCTGTAGCTCTGACGGTTAGAGAGCGTGTCCTATTAACCAGAGACCCGAGTTAGAATTCCTGTAGCTCGGACGGTTAGAGAGTTGGTCAGACTTGGTCCTACTAACGAGAGACCCGAGTTAGAATTCCTGTAGCTGAGACGGTTAGAGCGCTTGCCCTACTAACCAGAGACCCGAGTTAGAATTCCTGTAGCTCAGACCGTTAGAGCTGGTCCTACTAACCAGAGACCCGAGTTAGAATTCCTGTAGCTCGGACCGTTAGTACTGGCCCTACTAACCAGAAACCAGAGTTAGAATTCCTGTAGCTCGGACGGTTTGGGAGCTGGCCCTACTAACCATAAACCAAAGTTAGAATTCCTGTGGCTGAGACGGTTAGAGCGCTGACCCTACTAGCCAGAGACCAGAGTTGGAATTCCTGGCTAGAACAGTGTGACTATGAATGTTGTATTTGATCTCAAACTGAACATCAATCCGCTGCAGCAAGTTTAGGGCCCTAATGATTTTTGCAAAAGGAAAAGTTAGGCAAAAGTCTATTCTATGCTTGGCATTGGACTGATTACTGGATTGATTGGTATTTTTCGGGCCTAAGGCTATGTCATATGTTTGATAGCTGCCAGTATCTGCGAACAGTATAAAATAGCTACACTAACACGAAAATTCAATTCTTTAATTAAACTCTAAAGACCACCCAGGGGCGGCACGAGCGGTACAATGGGATATTACAGTCTTATAACGAGTCGTATTAAGATGTACACCTTAGAATTTGTCAATTTTTAGACACATGTATTTAACATTATTCTTTTAGATGACGCTATGGTTAGAAGTGGACAGTTCCCTTGCTTTTAAAGCAGAGTTTTTTTGCTAAGCAAAATAAGGTCAAATTTAATCCTGGTCAAATTTGGATACATATACAAAAATGAAATTTATCCGAAAAACATTTAAATTAAATTTTTTTGTTACAAATTCTATATTTTGGGGGTAAACCCGCCCACCGGCCAGTTTCTGTTGGTAACTTGTCCTAATTTGTTCTAAATCCACTAAGTACATACAATCCGCAAGTTAGAATCTGAAGCCATAAGATAAGATTCGATATTTAAGTTAGTTTTTGTTAGTTTGCAAAAAGTTGACTTTGAGATGTCAAAATGTCGTTGTTCCAGTTTTGGTTGAACTGGTCAATCAGAATTTTTTTTACAGATCTGACGAGAGAATGGCATTTATTTACTTTTTGGAAGTGCCAAATAAAATTGAGATCAGTTTGATACAAAATTACATTATTCAACCCTGAAATATTGCTACCATTACTTTTACATAGAAAATATATAATTGTTGGCAAGACTTACAATGCAATACAATGTTTAATGGTTTGATCTATTTGGAAATAAATGTTTCACGAATGCAAGGTAAAAAAAGCAACTCAAGGATTGGAACATGTCATCCGGACTTGGATGGTTTTAAACATTGGAGGACAGGAAATTGGCACTCTTATATCTCAGCTGATGTAGGTTGGACTTTAATATGGACAGAGAGGTCGGTTTCAATTTTATCTTAAATGTCAACTGTCTCATTTGGCTTCGTGACAATCTGATGGCCATAACAATACCTGTGCCTTGTGACCTTTAGAAGAATACAATGATTCGATTTCCAATCCTGTCACTGAATACCTTGTTTGGTAGCTTATCGCTAAAGGTATGGGTAACCATTTAAATCCAATAATTAGAGAAAATAAATAAAAGTGTTCGTGATCAGCCGTGCATTCATGTGATTGTTTTTTGTTACCAGTTTAAGCTAGGCATACTAATCATGATTCCCTTTATATGATTTTTGTTTCTTTGATCGTTTGTTTTATCAGGGCTTAGTGCCGTGCGTTGGGTCTTTTCACACATAAGACGACGCGCCCGTCGATTGTGTGAAGGAAACCACCCTTGACACCCGGGGCAAAAGAGCGAATAGGACGTAATACAAAGACATCACAATCAGATCGGCGTCGTGTTGCCCTTCAGTCTGAGATAACCTGAACAAAAGGTAGGTCCCTCCAGCCAACCACTTCATTGATTGCCAGCAAACTGTGTTCAAGTGACGACAATGACACTCTACCAGCCAAATATCGAACACAGCATGATACAACAAATCTACTTTACAATAAAACGAACCACGACAAATCGGCTCCTTAATCTCTTCATTGGAAGAGCGTGTATATATTTGATCCAGGTATCGTCATCATATAACAATGCTCTACAGTGGGTGCATCCATATAAATATATAAGACTAAAACCTAAATTATATAAACACACAAATTTATTGCTCTCGGATAGGCTACGACCCTGCATTCTGTACAGCTATTTATACTTTGTTTATTGAGAACTGTTAAACCTTCAGAAGAAGACAGTTTACTTTGGCGCTAAACCGTAATCATATCTTCAGATCAAATAAGATGGATCCAAATTTGAATAATTTGCATTAGTGTATACTTAAATGATATCGCGTAAAGAAATAGGGATAGAGTTCCAGTACACCCGTATATTTTTTCTTCTTTTAAATTACACAAATAAAGATCAATCCTATCAAACCGGACCAAAATTGAAATTCAAAATTAACTAAGATGCCCAGCCTCCACAGCTATCGGTGCCTGGAGGCTCGTGGACCTTTCCACACTTAGCTGTGGTCGTTCAAACAACTACATGTACATGAAAAAATCCTGTATGCGCCACCGATAATCTCCGTTTATCTGTTAAATTCACCCGATCCGCACGTTATTATCAGCTTCGAGCTCACTTCTACAAATTATTACTGGCTTCAGACAAGGACAAAGTACAGGTCGTTGAATCAGCCTATTAAAAAATGAAAACTTTTCACATTCAATCTCTTCGTTACGAAAGGCAACAGTCAGTGTCTTTATCATTCAGGTTTGAGATCTGCGATGATCGATCGTGTTCTTGGTTTCATCCCATCTGCGTCCCAAATATGGTATTGAATTCAGCGCCAATCCTTGATCGAGTTTCAAAGCTTCAGTTGGTCCTTACTTGACATTTTTCTAGTCATGGCTTCTTAATGTCTTTAAAGGATTATTCCGTCATGTAAGATATGACGTGAATTTCAGTATCAGGTTTAGAGTAAGTGTTAGGGTTAGGTTTAGTGTTAGGGTTTGGTTTAGTTAACGCTTAGGTTTCGGGTTGTCGTTTAGAGTTAGTATAAGGGATAGTTTTAGGGTTAGGTTTAGTATTAACCCCAACCCAGAACTAAAAATATAAGCCCTTTAAACCGTCGATATGGTTTGCTCTTATTCGTATCGCTTGCATTGGATCTGTGTGTAGAAAGCTCTTGGTGACCTGTTTCAAATGACTCGAGGACTTAGACCTGGATAAGGTAGGAGCTGTTTATAGTCATAATTTACCACAATACAGAGTTGGTCTTGTTCGTGGCGGATTTGGTACAATTATTACTTAAGAGTGCGGTCCCAAAAGAAGGAAATTCTGTTATCTTATATCTTCACGTTCAAATGAAGGATTGATAGGATAGTCACGTGATATATTTCCACTGCGGTGAATTTATGATATTAAAATTATCTCATTAACTAGATGTTTAAAACACATATACTACAGGTCCACAACAACGACACAGCTTTGTTTAAATCAGCGGTACCGTTCCGAAAAGGCCTCAACTGATCAATTGAGTAGGCTAACATCCTCCAACGCAAAATAGAATAAGCTGCATTGTCAAGGCAGTATAAGCAACATCGGCCGATACATATAGAGGTCTAGTATGCCATACTGTGCGAGCATATACAGCTGATGTCGTCGCCAAGGGATTCAATTCTTTTTTTCTTTTTTTTTTAATAAGAAAGTTCGAATCGACAAATTCGGTCGAAATTTTTGGTTTTGTTGATGACATCTAAAGGCAGGGTTTTGTATCTGATAGTCTGTCATATCATGCACATTTAGTACACAAATTAAAGCGTAATTCCGAAAAAGGATAACTTCAGTTTGACTCAATATTTCAACATGTATTATGCCGTCATCTCCTGTTGTTTTTCGGAATTACACTACTTGTGTATTATGCTACTCTTCAGTGGAACTAATGGTTTATGTACATGCGGCCTTGCGTGAAAAGTTTAACCCTAACAAAAGCATTTTGATTTAATTGGGACGTACTTTTTAAGTTATTTTTTCTCTTTATTTGTTAATCGATTGGTGACATTTACACTGACTTTCTGACCAAATTCCGCTTTCCTTTGGAAACAGTAAAACAACAACGGAAATAAGCATTCTTTGTATTAATTGGTAAAAGTTTTCTTGGAAGAAAAAGTACAATCTTGCAGAATAGTTCAATATGGTGAAATGAACCAAATAACCCAGTCTGACAATGGAATGTGAGACGAATAGCTGGGGTCATCACCCCGTCTATCAAGAATAACGTCTCGAGACAAGATTCCCCGGGAGACCATTTCCGCTATACCACTTAACTGGCACTTCCGTCTGTTCCAATGGAAATATGTATTGATCGGAATTAGGTCAATATATTTGGTAAAAATGACACTTGTATTAAGCACACCTCTGGATATAACCAATTTTAATACCACATCTAGGCCAACTATTAAATGCTATTTGCGGCTAGTACAATTCTCAATACAATTTAAAAATCTCTTTAGCATAAAAAATAATCCAGTTGTTCGTTAGTGTAACGACTTCCCTAGAAATGTTGAGAAAAAAATGCACATTTTAGGAATTCTGTAACCAGACGAGTTGCATTAGTCTTATTTGAAAACATGGCTTGTTAATAAGAAGGACTATTCTTAAAATATGTCAAAAAAATTCTCAATTTACTAATTCTGAAACAAGTCAGGAGATAAAACTAAAACGAACTTAAAATAATACTGTTTAACAAGTATATGATATTCACCCTCACCTGTATGCCTATATATAGCACACACAGTTTTTTCTTCTAGATAACCCATAACAACTCAAGATTAATATCGGCTTAGAAACTTATCTCTGTGAGTTAATCTAGAACATGAGATAAATCATTGGGTTTAATTAATCAACATCTCGGTGTCAGTGTGATTTATTTTTAGAAATATAATATAAACTCTTCAGTTCCTTTTGCATGTGGTTTCTCGTTATCTATTGATGGAGACAGATACTCCCCGTAAGCTCATTAATACAGCAATCTAGTCAAAGCAATTAATTTGTTCATTTTCTGTTGATGCATCAGACAATTTTTTAGGCATTTCGCGTGACGTGAACATTATTTACTAAAGATAAAAAGAAAAATGCTAGTGTAACTGTTAAACCAGTCACATAGTGAACATAATAATGCAGGGGAAGTAACTGGATTGCGCTTCATCAACCAAGTCAGCGGTTCAGTTACTTCCCTTGGTTTACCGATTCATTCCTATTTCAAGTACCATGTTCAGTACCTAAGAAAAAATTCACTGAAATCGTAGCTAATCCTGTTTTACTCAACCTTTGTGTCCCCATCTACAGAAAGACTGATTATAATTTGGTCTCCGTTCAAATCTGGAGTTTTTTTTTTCAACTCTCCATAATATGGTAAACTAGAATGAATAAAAAGGGCGCTTTTGAAATGAAGTAGATACTGTAGTTTATATTTTGGCCAAAACCATACATTTTTAGGTTTAGGAAACATGCTTTAGCACAACCCAATTAAATAGGTGACAAAAGCTAGACTTGTCTAAAAATTTTAAACCTTAACATAAAACCTGCATGTTTTCAATGGGCACCCAACAATAAAGGCAATAATACAAACAGATGACGATTATCATTATTACATGTATATTTCGTATTATTAAAATGCTGTCTGAAGCAACAGATAGATGCCAAAACAAATATATACTGTAACATGTAGTGATAGGCAAAAGTACAAAACACCATCCACTGCTGGTTTGATTATAGATACATTGTACTCAATGGTATTTCACTTAAAAACTGACAAACATTGTCCTTTTCACACTGTTCTGTGATTCAATACGTGGAAAACAGATAAGCAAAACAGATAAGCAGCCTCGTAAAAACGCCCCCATAATTGATGGAGCCGAACGGTGTCACTCCCTCATACATCTGATGATTGACATATGCACTCGAATCCATGGACATTGGAAAGAGTATCATTTTTTCCTTCGAATAGGAGTCAAGTTGAAGTTGCCTGGAGGTAACTTCTTTGAGTAATGAATTGATAATTGCTACCAGAAGAAAACACATTACATAAAAAAAGAACTATTCAGGAAACCCTAATATATGACATCATGAAAAGTCGAATACAGCCCTGGTTTAAACTCTTTTGATTATGTTGCAGGTCATGTAACACTTTATCTTAACATTGAACAAATTGTCCAAAAATGTACCAATTGTTCGCTGCAACAGAATTTGACAAAAATGTTTTCATTTGTTTCCATAGCATTGAAATCTTTAGCTGCTTCTCATTCAAAAAGGACGTTTAAAAATTTTTTTTTTTGGTTGGAGCTCATTCTTTTATATTACCAATGATTTACTCCTTAAATCAAAGCAACTCTGTAGAATAATAAAGCAAACCATACCAGTAGAGAACCATTATTATATTATTTATTATAAAAAAAGTGGTCTGAAGGAACAGGACTACAGAACCAAAAACAGAGACAAAACAAATATACACTACATGTAGCGATAGAATTAACACCATCGAAAAAACTGTTTGTTTGATTCAGGTTTAACATCGTACTCTAGGGTATTTCACTTGTATGGATTATCCATTTTACACTGTTCCTTGCTAAAATACATGAAAAACAGATAAGTATTGATGGAGCCACACTATGGGACTCACTCATATACCCGGTGGATCACCATGGATGGTAGACTCAAACCCCCAGATATCGATAAAAACAGTATAACTTCTGCTTCCAATAGGAGTCAAGTTAAAGTAACCTACAGATAATTACTTTCGAGTTATAATAGAAAAACGACAACAAATAACATATAAAAGAAAAGAATAAGCTAAGTTCTTGTGCGATTCTCTAAATTTTACGATCATTGTTGCTTTGAACATTTTTAAAAAGTTCTTAAGGATATACATAACTCAGCAATTATGATCACATGTGTGCTGGTAGGTTGTACATGATTGATTGATTGATTGATTGATATTTTTTACCGTGCTTAAGTGTATTTCACTTATATGACCATAATGTATTCCAACAAAAATTGACACTAGTACAACCAAGATGCTACTCTTCAGACAAACTGGTCTTAGCCAGAGAGCGGTTATAC
Organism: Mopalia muscosa; assembly: GCA_031763545.1. Classification (NCBI taxonomy): domain Eukaryota; kingdom Metazoa; phylum Mollusca; class Polyplacophora; order Chitonida; family Mopaliidae; genus Mopalia; species Mopalia muscosa. The sequence continues at coordinate 12,059 of JARFOD010132375.1, forward strand.
TGTACATGTAGGCTGTAGCAACCAGTCTACATGTAGGCTAAAAAGAATTAGCAATGCACAGCTCTGCCTTTGGGGGAAGCACCTGTTGTCTGAGGACATCTTGAAAAGGTGAATATAGCTGTGCTTTCAGCTATTTTGATTTGGTTGCATGTAATGTCAAACTTTATCTCAGCATTGAACTAATTGTCCATAAATATACCAATTGTGCGCTGCAACAGAATCTTACAAAAACTGTTTTCATTTGTTACAGTTACATTTAAATCTTTAGCTGCCTTTCATTCAAAATGGACTTTTAAAAAATAGCATAAAGTTTGGTAAGTGCTCAGTCTGTTACATGAATATAACCAATGATATACTCCTTAAATCAACTTTGGAAAAAAACAAATACTTTTAATACAAATAGTAATCAAACAGGTGGCCCTTAATTTCCAGATACAAACTAGAAAATGGACAGAATAAATTGTTATTTAAACATCTGACAGGAACAAAAGTAATACAGTAATTAATTTTACCTTGAATACATAATGCCGGGTTAAAATTTCTAACTTGAAAACATAAATTTTAGCTAAAAAAGCTGTTCTTAATAAAGTCTTGGCGTGTACGCTGACCAGATCGTAGAAATAACAGAAAATAAAAAGTGTTATTTTTTAACTAAAAATTATTAAAACCTCTCTAATGAAATATGGTTTGTGGAAAATGTGTCTCAGCCGTTAAACATTTCTGTTGTTCACACAAGCCAGTCAAGAGGAGTTTTTCCAGCTTTCACTAAAGCGGCGTTTGTTGCTGAAAAACATTTACAGCCAAAGAATCTGAATGCTGAAAGAGGTGATGGATGAGCGGCTTTCACCACAGTATGCTGAGACAGATTAATCAAAGCTTCCTTCTGTTGTGCAAACTTCCCCAGTAATAGAAAGACAACCCCCTCACACTTGCGACTGATCAACCGTATCACATTATCAGTGAACTTCTGCCAGCCAAATTTGGCATGAGAGTTGGCCTTGTGTGCTCTGAAATAAATAAAATTAAATCATTGAAAAAAAAATATACAGTAAACAAATACTAAAGAGCACGGTGTTACAGTAGATACAGTGTTTATACAAACCGAAGTGTGTAAAACTTGAATAGCTCTTCGATCTGGTCAGCGTACAAGCCAAGGTTTTTTTTAGCTAAAATTTATGTTTACAAATTATAAATTTTAACCCCGCATTATGTATTCAAGGTAAAATTAATAACTGTATTACTTTTGTTCCTGTCAGATGTTTAAATAACAAAATATTCTGTCCATTTTCTAGTTTTTAGCTGGAAAGTAACCGCCACCAGTTTGACTACTATTGTATTAAAACTAGAATTGAATTGACTTGCTCGCTTAATACAGTTCCCAAAGACTCGATTAAATTTGGAGGTAAATGTGCCTGTGTGTGTGTGTGTACACAATGAAATCTAATAGATTGTCTGCTAAAACTCTACAATGAAGGTAAAAGAAACGCAAATGTCTAATGAAAGTACATGAATTTGTTCTCAAGTCTTGTGCTCACAACCAAGGGCTTAGGCAGATACCCATCCAAATGGACACCCTGAAGTGAACAATTGCCTCATTTGGACACCCTGTTTTAAGAAACTTTAACATGCAAG
>JARFOD010132386.1:0-13689 GCA_031763545.1 Mopalia muscosa
TTTGATAATAAACCGAAATATTGAGTCAATATGAATTTTTCATCTTTCTTTGGAGTAGTCACCTTACTCTATTAAATTATACATGTTGTCAGTATTCCTGACAGTATTTCTTCCTGACAGTATTGCGGGCGGTATTCTTTCCTAACAGTATTCCTGACCATATACCTGGTGGTATACCGGACAGTATTCATGTGATTGTTCTCATCCCAGTATTCCTGACAGTACTCGTTCCCTCGTCAGTTGAGTCATGACAGTATTTCTTCCGGACAGTATTTCTTCCTGACAGTATTCCTGACAGTATTCATTTATTCCTAACAGTATTCCTGACCATATACCTGGTGGCATACCAGACAGTATCCTTCCTGACAGTATACCTGACAGTAGCCTTCCTGACAGTATACCTGAAGTATCCTTCCTGACAGTATACCTGACAGTATCCTTCCTGACAGTATTCCTGACCGTATACCTGACAGTACCCTTCCTAACAGTATTCCTGACCATATAGGCCTACCTGGTGGTATACCTGACAGTATACTTCCTGACAGTATACTTCCTGACAGTATTCATGTGATTGTTCTCATGCCAGTATTCCTGACAGTACTCGTCCCGTCGTCAGTTGAGTCATGACAGTATTCCTGACAGTTAAAATATCAAGTACCGGTGCTTTTGTCCAGCGACGTCACACACCCCGGTCAACGTTATATATCACAGGATTGTAAACATTAACAGTAAAAGCTGGCTTATCAAACAGTAACAGCTCTTACTACACAAACCGAATACAGCATACTACAAGTACTTTCAGATCTATACGCACATATCATGAATTACAAGAAAGTATCTTCAATATTCAATGTCCAACGTGTAAACAATAAATGTCACATTCTGTCAGCTATCAGTAACTGGTTGATAGCGAAGTAACTAGTTTTATTGGTGCTGAAACTCGTCGGTTGATTACGCATTTTAACTCTCTTTTTTCGGCTGTATAACTTTCTGGAGGAAGCTCACACTGTCATTAGCATGCATCGAGTCAAGTTTATTTTGGTGAAAATACAATGCTGAGGCTTTATATAATGTGTCAATTGGATAGGGTTTTGTTTTGTCCTTTATGGCCAGCGGTCATCGAATCCTGGCTGTAGCAATTATTGTCGCTAAAAGTCCAACAACAGTGCCCACAATTGTGAACACCCTCAAGGTACCGGAGTCCTGTTTGCGCCCAAAGGCATGCACTACGCCAACCTGAAATAGAGAGAACAATCGTTAGGTTTGGGATGATGGCATAGATAGTACACAGCGCCGCTCTCAAGGGTAATCCACTCATGACGTCGATGAAGAGTCAGCTATATTACAATACATGTGAGGCGTTCTGTGCTGTTGGAACATACTTTTCTCCCCATTAAGTGCTGACTATTAAATACAGTATCACTTAAACTTAACAAAACCACCCTTTCTCTAGTGGCTGGAGCCCTTGAAAACTCAGGACATATAAATATAAAAACTTATTACAACATCTAGTAAGTTTTCCGTACCCCTCATAAAATCCTTCACAGAAAATCGGACATTCTGTTGATATGATATGTATCCAATCTTATAACTTAACGACGGTGACGAAAACCTACTCAAGTTTCTTAATATCATCGCGAACTGTTTCATGTGATCTGTTTCATGTGATCGTAAACTATTCTTTCATCGAATCGAAGATGTCCAAGCCGTGCCGTCAATTTGGACGGTTGGTTAATTTCAACAATTTTCTACCATAGGTGAGCGGTGTTGGGAATCGTTCCATTTGATCATATTGTTCCTGCTCGACCCACAATAAACAGTAGCCGTCATATCACTATCCACAAAGGAAACGACTGGTGTATGTGACATTAAACCAGACAACTGCCAAGTTGAGGGGATACTTGTTCGGTTCAATTGGTGTGACATATGGAGGGTGACATAAGCTGCAGACAGCAACTCATCTTACACCAATTAAGAACATGCATGTAAAATACGGGACATGATGTGGAATATTATAAAATAACAATAATCAAACAAATATTCAGGAAAATTAATGAATACACTTACCCATCCATTTTCGCTCACAATCCAATCAGCGATGTGAGAGGAAACAAATAATCCTATAGACTCGATGACCACATTGACAAACTCGAAGTGTCCCTGCAGAACACACTCTAGGGCAAACTGTCCCGCTATAGCAAACATTGAGACAACCTTGGCCCAAGTTGTCCCACCATCAAATAGATGTTCTAGAATTTTGGTCAGTGTTTTGTCCACTGTTCTCTCATCAGACATTGTCGTGTTCAGCTTTCTTGACAAATCTCTGTACACTTTAGGATGGCGTTTTTCCAATTCGTTCCCAATCGCAATGACATATGCGGATACTTCAGATTTCTTCTGCGAGCTGAGATCCAACCTTCGTTTTAACACTCCCTCACTTTTTAACTTTTCGCGGATGTAGTCTTTACAAATTGTCTTGGTCTGAGCCACAACATCCCCGGATTGAACAGAAGAACGCGAAATCACACCCCAAGGGGCGAAATTAGTGTCGAACAAAGACGCCTTAGATTTCGCTAGTTGGATTCTGGATAAAACCTCTGCTAGCGGGGACTGTGCTTTAATCTTCATGGTTCTTTTCTCTCTGGATCAGCTTTCTCTAGATAAATCCATCTGGAAAAAAAAAAAAAAACATGTCTTGAAACAATTAACAGTTGAATTTATCTTTCAGTGCGCAATTACAATCTTGAATTGTTTAATGTTTTATATAGATTCAGTGACGCCCCAGAAATTATCTTGTAGAACCAATTAAAGTGTATTGTTTTCCATTTTAGTCTAGTTTGGACAGACTCTACTTCAGAAAACGTTTGGCTGAGTTGCATATATAGCTGGTCGGCGTTCACACCTGGAGAATCAGAGCCTGAATCTTAGGGTCCGGAGATCATTTCCAGTATGGACCAACTGAATGCTTGCAACATTTTCAGAAGTAGAATATGCCTAAACTAACAAAGTGTTACCCAAACAATAACGCAAATGCTGTAATTTTTCCTTTCCCAACTACTACAATTGTATCCACTAATCAAGACGTGTCCGTTATAGTTTGTTGGATTTAAACTTAAACTTATCTCACCCATATGACCGCGTCCCAGCCCAGCTTGATGAGTGAAGGAATCCACATTAGACGTCAATGATAATAATCAATAAATAAAAATAGGGCAATCGAAAGACAATACAAAGATAAATCTCGCAAAACAGATGGGTTTGTTGTTGTTCCTTAGCTCTGAGAGCACCAGGGCCACTGGGAATTTGTTGTTTGATTGCTTAGGGATAAACGTCTTACTCAAAGGCCTTTTAAATGACGACGGAGTGTCCACTTCACACTGTTACTTGTCTATTATGGTGGAAAACAGCGAGAAAACCTCGTCAATACCGCCTGGCGATAGTCGAAGCGACATTGTGTGACTCACTTATATACCTGATGGTCGACAGACGGACTCGATCATTTGAACGGTACATCGAATTGAGATTAGTAAGTACAAACGCTAACCACTAAGCCAATGTCGAGGGCCTATTGCAAAAGTCGTTCGTTAGTACGTTTGCTTGTTGCTATTGAGGGCGATTTAGTACTGGCTCAAGTAAGACCTGGGGTACTGTCTGGTTCTGAAATGAATCAACAACAGCATACATACTCTGTCTAACAACCACTAGTACAAACTGAGTTTTAGTACTGAAGATATTGTTTGATTCGATCTTTACCGCTGTAGTCTACCTATGGCACAAGAGATTCAATCGATTTTTGTTCCAATCAATTGTGTCATTTCTCTTAACTGGTAATAAAATGCTATCTAGTGCCTATATAGTGACATACCTCTCCTCAGTCCCAGTAGTCCATTTTCAACGCGTAAATCAAATAGCATTAGTTCACAGCGCATAGCCTTATAGAACAGAATCACCACGCCCACCAATTATAACAGCAGTGGTCTATAAAACCTATCACTTACGAGGCTGTGTATTGGTGTTAAGGCGGTACCCTGTATACACAGTATGGAGAGAACAGTACCAAATACGTCTAGTGTATATAACACAGGGCCAAGTGTATAACTGTTTAGTATTAACCCTTATCCAGAACTAAGAAATTGCGTTATATCTTACTTCACGGATATGGTCGTATAACATGGAGTCTGTACACATACCGCCTCTGAGTACTCAAATACAAATAGTTTACGTTCGACACACAGGCAAATGTCATAACGTGTAATGTGGATCAACATTTTTTTTTATTTAAGAATTATTCAATTTGTTTGTATCTGTAAAAAAAAAAGGATTTGCATTGATCTACAGCTAAATGACTATAGCAAAGTGCCTGTGTAATAATACAGCTGTAATTTGCCTGGCAATTGACCGAGTATCACCACTACATTTGTACATTCAAAATAGTCCTGGTTCATGACCAAGCGGTGTACATACTCAAGTGACGGAGGTATAGTAGGTTTTGATTGGCTTCAGAAACAAGAAATGACCACACACCAGGTAGGATTGGGACAAAGAATAAAATCTGTTGAAACACTAACAAACACAAAAGACATACTGCGCAGCTGTATAGTTTCAAAACAGCACACTAATCAACTTGAATTGAGAGACCACGTACCAGAGGACAGAAAACTCTTCCAATAGGAGTTTTCAGTCGGAAGCCACCGAATATACTGTGTCCTCCTGAGATCTCAACTCTGAAGCGAATGTACTGTGTCCTCCTGAGAGTTGTCAAGTTAAATTGCAAATGTGTACCCTTAGTGACTTCTGGAGACATTTAACGCCTTTTCATTGCAACTATAAGAAGGTTAACGACCTAGATAATTGTAAGTACTTTATTGGAAAGATGAAAATACATATTTTATTGAATTATATATTCATTCAACAGAGATAACACGTCTAACAGTAGGAAACCTTTATAATTGGGTCTGACTCTGATAAATAAATAACATTTAAGCCGTATGACCTCTTACCTCGCCAAAATACATGGTGTCCTATTGTTGAATAATCACCGAGGGGTGGTTACTAACTGGGAGAGACACAGGGATATCTCACCAAAACTAGTTATCGTTTTAAATGGTTCAAAAGCAAGTAGGAAACTACTGAGAAATGACTGATTGTGACGTGAAAAAGGAAGCGCTCTCTTAATTCTGAAGGTTAGGAAGACGCCTGAAACGTAGCTATCAATTGGACAGCACGGCGCCGAATCAGTAGAAGCAACGCAATACACAATTATCACATTTCTGTGTTGTTTCGTAAGAGCGTGTAGCTATATCAACAGCAATCTCTACCTACACGAATAAACATTGTAGCCACTTATCTAACCTCATTTTAGTTTATCGGCTGTAGGTCGTACCTCTATGTGAATGTTCACTTTATTTGAGATAGTTTGTGTTTATTAGACTTTACACAAGCTCTAATGGATGAGTTTGTGTTTATTAGACTTTACACAAGCTCTAATGGATGGCACTGCTCTTTTAAGTGATATGACTCCACATGACAGGGCTATCACCCTTAAACTTGAGGTAGCATTAAACCTTCCTGTTATACACTGGATAGCCAACACACAATAGAAGCATATGAATTAAAATACCGGAAATAACAAACTAATTATGTTTCCAATAATAAAGGTGGATATACCACTACATCATATACATGTATGACATAGATACCTTAACTGTAATATACCGGTACTAAATACATTTAAGCGACAACACAAGAAACACGTATACACAGTCTCATTTATATACGTGACAGACCAGAGTTGTCAAGACGTACACAGAGCGGGGGTGTCTCCTCGTTACTCACATGTAGCAGGATATAGTCCCCAACTCTATAAAACTAACGAGTTAAACACGTGAGTATATTGCTTTCTTCTCGCACGCCTCACTAAAGATGTGTTTGTTTGATTGATCGGGAGAAGACCTCGCTAAAGTCCGAAACTCTAACTTTATACAAACATGAATGGCGTCCAATAACTTGTTGACGGTAACTACGCTGGGTGTCTCTAGCAACAATCAACGACCAGATACAATGCAACATCAGAAAGAACCCTTACGTTTAAAGGGGATATTACAGCAACTTATTCGAACAGAAGCCCCTATTAGTGTCGATCTGGAGGAGGGTGGGGTGTGGTGTGTGCTAGGTCACAGACTATACACAGACACAAACTAACGCCCACCACTCGCCACTAATAGGGATACACCCAAATACCCTGATAAACATTTTGTAAACAAAATCACTGAAGTTTAATGATGTAATCATATCATTGGACCCACACGATCATATATGTTGACTGTATATACATTACAACGAAGTACGTATTCGAATCGACCCTGGTCATAGATACTTGACTGGAGTCTTCCTAACTTTTAGAAATAGCGGGACGCTGCCATGATTCTGCATTTTATCTTCCACTGTATAGCCATTACATGGCCTTAAACCATCTTATTTTCTTCCTTGAATACTTTTGTGTAAGAACGACCCATAAAACGACCAGGCGTCCATTTCCATGTCAAAATCAACCATTTCTTAGCAGTACCTGATATATACTGCATAGTTTATTGGATAAGAAATCGCATCTACACTCGCTTAAAATGTCTTCCAGAGGCAGCTTTGGTACAGCTCTACGCCGTATCTAATGACTGTAAAGTCAATAAGCCACGTATTCGCATCTACCCCGGTAACTGTTGACATACTCGACATCAAGGGGAAACCTAATAGAAACCTCCAGTCCCCGATACAGGCCTACACTTTGTATCAATTTTGAATTTAGATAGAATTAAGGAACCTCGAGCGTTACCTTACTGGAACTCGGTCTTTTACCAAATATAATATACGCTATTATTTTAGAAGGAATATAATTTAACAAACGGAACTAATGGGAGACTAAGGTAGAAATAATATATACCGGTACCTATAGATCGTGAGAGGTCCTATTAGTCAATGAGGGGTACATATAGTGAGATATGAGATTCTAGGATCTATTATAATTAGCCCCGATCTCATTTAATTAATTTAGCAGGTGTCGTCGAAAAAACCCCAAAACATGACAAAGCAACTGTTTTCGAACGGAAAAAAACTGCCAACAAACGGACGTTCACGAAAGTCCATTAGACAACTCTTTCCATCTCCCGATCTTTTTAGGCTATATAATCCACAAACTCTTGTCGGGGACGATTCGAGCACCCAGTCCCACCGCCACCCCCACCCCACACACATCTCAATTCTGTAGCTGCGACACGCAGCATAGTGCATGTGAGCTGAAGACTTACCTATTTCCAGGCGATACAGTATTTAACATATAGAGTAATAATGCCGGTATGTCGCCTTTCAAAGAAGAATTCAAAATGGGAAGTCCTGTATATATCTTGTTATAGTGGAGAAAGACTGACTCAACGAATCGCCGATCATACTAAAAATTCAAACACTCTACAGAAGAGATACTGAATACCGATTTGTCCTTTAAATATATATTTTAAAAAAGCCAAGCTTTCATTGGTTACATCACGAGGATCCAGTCGTTGTTACCATAACTTCAGACTTGACTCAATCACTTGAGTGACATAGCCGTCTGATGGGCGGTCATTATGACATACCACAAAACATACCCTATAGTAGGCCACACGTACGACTTGGGTTTTGTAGAGGGCCTACTGCAGTTTTAAAAAAACTCGAAATACAGTGGTAATAGGTTGGAGACGTTGTCAGGTCACCGTCTTTCCACGAATTGTTAAACAAATATTGAAGAAAGTTATGAATCATGTTGAAAGTTATAACATTAATGTAACCTTCAAACCTCCCCAGTATAGCCTACTCTGGCCATCTAAGACATACCTGTTATGTACAAGAACGCCTACATTCGAATTTCTCAGTCATTGCTTGTTATGATCAAGTCGTTTATGCCCTGTATTTAATAACAACATATATCCTTCCGGTTTTCGATAAAGGCCTTCCATTGAGGGTCATACAGAGCCCGCTATTGTTATACAGGTGGGCCAATAAATATTTATATTGAGATGAAGTCGACGAGCAGGTGAATCGATGCGAACATTTGTTAACACTATATAGTTATGCAAACTGTTTATGTAAATTGATTCATTCCTTCTGTAAATTCAAATCGATAACACCATTGTAAAGTATTTAAAGCCGTTAAATATTTATAAATTTATTATTCAATGAAAAGGAAAGAAACACGTGTTCATGGAATTCGGATTCCCCGTTGTCGATTTTTTTTAAACGTGGAGGCTGTCTGGAGCTACTGAAGAATGGCCATTAATAAAACAAATGTATGTTCATGTTGACCATTTTTAAGTACGTTTATATTTTTATCGTATATTAATATACGTTAGGAGTATCCACCTATTATCTTACTTTGCACTATTAAACGAACCTTTTCCCTCGGACTAGTTCACACGTTTAATTTGTGTACACTCAGTGTGGTAACAGACTGTTAAACTGCATCGCTCTTACCTGAACGTAAAACACGTGGACGAGTCTTAAATCAATTAACAAATGAACGAATCGATCGAATGAATGATTTAATAGTTGTTTGTTTGATTGGGGTTTAACGCCCCCATTTAGTTATGTTTCACTTTTTTGACGACAAATTGTCTACTTCACACTATTACATGGTTAAATACGATTTGTCGCCGGACTAGGAGGGTGAATGGGTTCGATTTACCCGCTCGTCTCGAAATGGTATCGAAAAATAAAGAAAATAGACTGTAAATGAAACTCTTAACATTACAAACGAGGCGAAATTTATTTCAGATCAAGATTCACGCAGAAATTATGCTCATGAACAAATATTGGACCGTTTTTGCAGTAAACCCTATTATCCCGCCACCTATACCTATTTCATAAACACAGGTATAGTGAGAGATAAATCCCGCCATTGAACTGTAATTAATTGCGGTTTTGTTTACCTTGCTGCGTGTTTACATTATCTTGATATATACAAGTAAAAATCGAACACCTTTTGCTGCCATAGAGACCGTCCGATGTCATTACAATAATGTCAGCTTATGATAGCTTGACAATTCACAGGCTCTCTTGGCTTTATTTATCTGTGAATACCTTATAGGTTACTGTATCTATTTTTGGTTGGTAGCGGGTAGATGGGGGAAGCTTCTTTAGTCTGGGTGCTCTAAGAGCCAAGAGGCGACACAATAGATAGATTGATTGGATGATTTATTGGTATTTTTCGCCGTGCTTAAGGATATAACCCTAGTTCACTTATATGACGAAGGTGTATTCCAATAATAATTGACAATAGCTCAACCATGAGGTGAAGAGTTTAACTAGTGTGGAAAATTAAAATACCTCTAGTACTAAGCCCGCATTGCCATACTTTTCAAACAAACTACCCTTAGCCAGAGTGCGAGGCAACAACAAGTCTATTTGTTGGTGTTGTATGTGTATGTGTGGTCTTTGTTTCACACGAGTGATCGGGTTATTATTATGAGAGAAACCCAATAAACCTTCGGGAGACCTACACCCGTGTTACTGACATTTGGGGTTTGATCGTGTCAGACGGCGCAAAAATAATTGATTGAATGGTTGATTGATTGATTGATTGATTGGATGATGGAGGTGTTTAAAGAGTATTTCACTTATATGACGGCGATGTATTCCAACAACAATTTACACTAGCATAACCATGACGTGAAGCGTTTCCATAATGTCGGAAAGTTAATACCACTCCAGTGCTGTGAAAATACATCATTGCTTCTCTTTAAATCAAACCGCTCTTAGCCACAGGGAGTAAACCTGGCAAAAATCAACCAATGTCAAGTCATATCGTGCACTCACATACCTGATATCCAGTCGGGACTCGAATCTCTGAGCGGTTTACGAAAGGAGGGTCAGTTGCCCTAAGGCTAACCACTTAACCACGGGCTCTAACTGCACGTGGTGTGGCCGTGATATTACATAACCCTGGCTCTATCCGGCTCTAAGATTAGCAAGACGCCTTCACCTGCCCCTCACACAACAACAAATAGGAATCGTCACTAGCTAGACGTACCTTTGTTACTTGATATCTGTAAGCGATATACCTCGAGTAAATTAAAAACGATCTAAACAGGTAAATTTGGTTCTTAGCTCCTCTCATACCTGTAGATCCAATACTGCCTTCTCGAACAGGATGTGAAAAACAACAACAAAACGACTGTCAGAGGTCATCTCATCCAACGTATAACATATATACGCAGAAGGTACAATACATAACATAACCACAGGATACATGTCTGTATGTGGTATCTTCTCTTTATCAGATTACTCACAGACCTGTAGGCCTTTAGTTCTACTGAGGAGATCAAACACACTTTTGTCTAATGAGCTAGATGATATGCTTACTGATTAAGTCACAAAAGTCCCGTATCCGAGGTCCTTCTGGGGGTTTAAAAAATGTTTAACACCCACACCAGCAGAGCGAACTTTAAATATATCTGCTATTTGGCTAGGGTTTTAGTCGGCTTAATGTACATACTGTACTTAGAATCCACATTCAGCTTTCAGTATTACAGGTATTATAATTCATAACGCGTTTCACACACCGTTATTTGTGTGTCTAAGGATTGTCTCGGTCAAAATGAATAATAGCAAACAATGTTGAAAAGAATATATCGGAAAATTCTTATAGGTAATCTTAGGCCTACCTCTGATTGGTTTCCACGATGAGAAGTCAGGCTAGTCGCTACATCATACTTTCCACGTGTTGCAGCTGAAGGGTGAGGGAATGCGAGGCGTTATAACATGATATTTTCTGTCAGCTCTTCTAAAGTTTACCACGCTTGTGTTCGCTCAGGCTTACACTGTCACACATTATGTCGCGATCACACAGTAGCGCGGATAGCGGGTTACCTAACTGGTTACTGGTAAATACACATATGGATTTATTCTTCGGGTCATTATTGTGTTGCTTAATTCCTTGTGATGGAAATAAGTTCGTTGTACAACAAATGTATATATTTCCTCACACCAGACGATAAGCTTATAGATTTCATTGACAAAGTATAGGCTAAATATAGGATATTGTGGCAACCACCCGCCGAGAGCAAGGAAGCTATAATCGGCTGTCAAAAATTAGCCTCTGAATAGTATGACAGAAAATAGCCTTTAAATAGTATGATCTATATGCTTGAGTTTACCCACGAGTAATGATTTTAATGTAGCTTTGACGTTGTTTATAGCCCCAACAAAAAACCCCAACATCTACAGTTACTCGGTGACCCGCCTCGATCTGTATTGATCTGGTATTTTAGGTTCTTTGTTAGGCGCTTCCGGGCTTCCGTAATGCGAGCATTACACTGTTAGTATGGTCGATACGACCGACTGAAATGTCAGACAACGTCTGATCATATAAGGCCGGTGTATTCTATGCGTGACAATACAATAATTAGCCTTCCATATAACGAATATCGACAGACAACTTACACTAATTGGAGATTACCTTTAAGTTATCTTTTTTGCAGGTTTCCAAACTAATACCATAGCCTATACTATATCATGTCGTCAGAGTAGTGCTGATTGTCTGTAGAATACTAGGTTGTTTGGTTGAGGTGTTATAAATCGTACTCAACGTTACTTCACTCAATCATACAGTGGCCTGCCGTGAGGATATTTCACTCGTATACGAAGGCAATGTAGGACCTACTCCCCGCTATACCAACATTTACTCAAAGCCTGAACGGGAATTATTTTGCTCCGTTGCGAAATTACTGTTCTCCGTCATCGCCGTTTCACATCCATCCTATACGGTGTATATATTATTAATATAGTAAACACTAACAAAACACACGAAAAGTCCAAGATATAATAATCATACAGATTGCTTCATAGCAATTGGTACTGCCTGTTTTTTGTGTTATGTGCAGCCTATATACTTAGTAGATATGTGCACTCAGCCACTTACACTTCCTTTGTCTTTGCATACACCATCTTACGATCTGACTATTTCCTTATCACGTAGACCTAGAATTCTGTACCTCAAACAGTCTTTGTAGGCCTATTTAGAGGCACAAAGTGCACGTAATTGTGTAATTTAATATTTTTTCACTTACCCGCGTTTTTATGGGTTCAATTAGTACTGTACAATAAAATTAGATATACTGAACTTTCTGACACATTTTATATGCCAAACGAGACTTGAAATAGCCCATAAGACCTCGTTGAAAGTACGGAAATACGTCTCAAGTGTCTGTTGTCAACCCACTATTTTGTTTATGTCATCCACCTGCCTGACTCTAGACATGAAATTTTAGCAGAAGGGCCAGTAACTTTCTCTTAATAAGAATGTATATATAATAAGATGATATAGAGTTTGTTCAATGGGGATATTAAATCTATATCCCACGGATAAATAGATTTACTTGAAGATTTAAGTGCTACTTCGAGATCCGAAGTAGACGATTACACAAATTTGGACGTTTAAACTCTATAGCTACTTATCATGTTATTGTTGTGTTTTCCTACCTTATATAAAACTCATCATGTTTCCATGCTGGAGATACTGGTGGCTGAATAAATGTTCATTAAGTACAAGTGTGTTGAATTAGAGGTGGGACACGGTAACAAATGAGTCTAATATACTATAAGGATAACTGCTGATCCATGCCTGTCAAGCGGGTGCAAACATCTGGCTACAGTATGGCAATCACCAGTTTACTGTAGTCAAGTTAGAACACGCAAGGACAGCCTGACAACCTTCCGCGTTCAATCAAAAGTAAAAGTACAATAAGAAAATAATTAAATGGACTCCCACAAAATATGCATTGTACGATTGTTATCAAGAAAAGCGTGTGGAAGAGCCTATCCTCTGTGACAAAACAGAAAACAACGTTTGTCAAGTAGTACAAATAAATGTTTCTAAAACTACAGCGCACAAACAGGACTTTGCAGCGAACCCTTTGCCTTTGTTAATTTACATTGATTGGTTGATTGATTGATTGGCTGGTTGGTTCTATAACCAATCTATAACCTATAGATTGGATATAGAATATATACCCAGGTCACCCATCATCCGACCGCATATCATCTATAACCCACGTCAAACATCATCCGACCACATAGAAACTATACCCACGTCACCCATCATCCAGCCACATAGAATCTATACCCACCTCACCCATCATCCGTCCACATAGAATTTATACCCACCTCACTCATCATCCGACCACATAGAATCTATATCCACCTCAGTCGTCATCCGACCACATAGAATCTATACCCACCTCACTCATCATCCGACCACATAGAGTCTATACCCACCTCACTCATCATCCGACCACATAGAATCTATACACACCTCACTCATCATCCGACCACATAGACTCTATACCCACCTCACTCATCATCCGACCACATAGAATCTATACCCACGTCACCCATCATCCGACCACATAGAATCTATACCCACGTCACCCATCATCCGACCACATAGAATCTATACCCACCTCACCCATCATCCGACCACATAGAATCTATACCCACCTTACTCATCATCCGACCACATAGAATCTATACCCACATCACCCATCATCCGACCACATAGAATCTATACCCACGTCACCCATCATCCGACCACATAGAATCTATACCCACCTAACCCATCATCCGACCACATAGAATCTATACCCACCTAACTCATCATCCGACCAC
>JARFOD010132397.1:0-13688 GCA_031763545.1 Mopalia muscosa
CGCACACACACACACACAAAAACCCGCAAGGGCAAAATATTACATGAGCAGAATTCCGAATTTTCGCAATAATCAATCTTTCATATGATATATTCAAAATGTAAAGATTTATTATTATTTATGGCAAAATCAATAACCCCATTACATGGTGCATAATCAAAATGCTACAGCGTTATTTCTTTTTATACAATAGTTATTCAAATATATAAATGTCAAAATATTAAACACTATACGGAAACCAAGTGAACCGCTAAACACGACCTTGCTATGGTCTTTACATGCAAAACACTCACTATCCCCATAACACGGTACATAATTAAATTGCTACACCATTATTTCTTTTCATACAATAGTTATTAAAGTGTTTAAATATCAAAATATTGAACACTATACCGAAACCGAATGAATCCTATAACACGAGCATGATATGGCTTACACAGGCTATATACTTCTCCAAAAAATGACCGTAACGGTTGTCTCCCTGATAGCCGATAAGCCTCCAAACTGAGTAAACATGCAAGTAAATTTAGGCTCCTATAATATGAACCCTCTGGTAAATACCTTCCTTCCACAGGAACCGCCAGATCGCAAGTAAAATATGAAGCAAATACAACACCATATAACCCTACGTGCTGCGACATTATTGAAGCCAATGTTTCCGGCGAGCAATCAGAACAGCTGAGGGAAATCTCAATCGCACAGCGACAATAGCTTCTTTATTGAATTCCCAATCATGTAAAATAACTGCATCTTCAGGACAAAAGAGAAGTTAATAAATAGAAATAAAAAGCCTGGTTTAGCCAGAGGTGGTATTTTCCGCCTATTAGAACTTCCAGTACATTTATCTTTGCTACATTACCGGATACTGTAGAAATAAACGACGCGTTGAAAGGAAGTCCTACACGATTTTTACCAGACATTATTTTTAACGAACAAAAACGAGTCAAACCAATTTTAGCACCAATAATAATAAAAAACAAAACAGATAGGAAGGCTTGACAAAATACATCATTCTCAAACTAAAGGTTTCGCGTATTCCGTATCGTGTATTTACGCCCTTAAATTAGTTTTGAGAATGTTTTCGCACTGTTAACGCAAACTTTATAACTGGACTTTATTAAATCCCCAGTTTCAAGCCTCCTTGTTCATACATCCGTGTTAATACATGGAAGAAAAAGTTTGCAACAATGAATTCTTTTTATGTTTTTGGTGTTTATCATTTTCATTAACAAGATAAGTATTTCCTTCCAGGCTGACGTACCGTGTGATTCCTTTTTACTGCTGTATTTAACATATAAAAAGCATGTTTGGTTTGTGCCTGACATTCTAACTTCTTCAAAACTAACCAAAAACAGTGAATTATAATGCAGCATACATACGACCTTGCCGATCTCAGCTGCTACCTCTAGCTTGTCAACTAGAGTGAGTGTTTTTGGATATGAGTGTAGCGTCATTCTCACGGGTATTTCACTTATTTAACAGCATTGTTCTTCAGCAATACAGCCACACAAACATAGAACAAGTGGTATATTGCTCTGTTGGAATATTAATGTTCCCCCAATGCTAAGTTAAGATCACACGACAAAAAAACCCCGTGTGGAGGCGTTCTCAATGGTATTTCCATTATTTTAAAAATGACAATGTTTTTCATCAGTATAGCCACACAAACATAATCATAAATCAAGAAGCATTTTCGAAAATGTTTGTTCCTTCGTTGCTAAAGTAAAGACCGTAGGACTGTGTGGTGTGTAGCGTCGTTCTAAAGGGTTTCCACTAAATTAACGACAATGCTTAGAATAAACCGTATGACAAAAATGTAATGTGTAGTCATTCTCAAGGGTTTTTCACTTATTTAACGGCAATGCTCCTGAACAGTATAGCCACTCTACAATAAGCATACAACGAAGAGCATTTCGCGATGTTGCAAAAAAAGTTCTCCAAGCCTAAATGAGCACAGTATGACAAAGACTGGTGTGTAAAGTCGTTCTTACGCGTATTTTTCTTGTTTAAAGGTTATATTCAACAGTATAGCAATTATCACAAACATAAAACGGAAAATATAGTGCTCTGTTGGGAAATTAATGTTATTTTAATGCTAAGTAAAGACCGTAGGACACAAAATCTCGTGTGGAGTTGATCTCCTCCAATGCTAATTAAACACCGTATGTCTTAGCTTGAAAAACACTGTCTTTACGAGATTGCCAAAAGATGTAAAAAATTAAACAACGGGTTTCAACACAGATGAAACTCCATATTCAACAGTAACCAACATTGACTAATCACCGCATTTCGATTTGCTGATTACGTAACAGCTGTTTCTATATGTTTCTAAGTTTCTACAGTTTCGATAACTGACGTCCTGGTTGTGTAAGTAACTTCCATTACTATCATAGAGTCAGTTTTTGGGAACGGTGGAAATTTTTTATGCCAAATAGAAATTGATAAAATTTACCATTATTCAACAATTATATTATGATACTGGCCACAAAAAGAGTATATATCTTAATAAACTGGCAAACGATTGTTAAGAACGATTTTGGCAAATTTCTATTGTGAAACAGTAAACTTTGCAAACATATTATAGCGTGCACAGTCCATGGTCGACAGTCTGACTCAATCCCGTGAACGGTGCATCGAAGTACTGAGGATTAGTAAGCGCACACGCTAAACAGGAAGCCACGGCGGCGGGCCGGTTTTTATTCTGTATAATACTACTAAAATGCACACGGACCGTACAGATAATTTAACGTATTGCTTAATATATATACCCCCATATATATAAAGATGTCGCAAGTGCAACTTTGTTATAACATTACTGCTTCATACATAAATAAATATACCCCACGCACTTTCGTTGAAAGACAAGAACAGATCCTGAAACGGTTTTATTTGTTATAGTATTATGGGAGGCTTTACTGGAGAACGGCTTGACATGATCGAAGAGGAAACTATTTGACCGGCAGGGCAGAAATGCAATGTTCCCCGCCACAGCGTGAACCATTGTTATTGTTGCTCAACATATACCATGCTCTCTTTGAGAGCACGGAAGTGAAATGAAAAATACTTCCTGCAAAGGAGAGTGTCCATAGACAGTACCTGTCCCAGAAAGAAAGCATTATTTTCGGATTTATGTCACGTGATATGTTTTCTACCTTGAGGTATAGAAATAAAAATGAAAGTATCAGTAATTATTTTTACATACAAACAATGCAACTAAATCCCAACTATATATCGTTTCTAGACATTTAACAATTGAAAAAATGATTAAAAAATAAATGTATTTAGGATAGGAACTGATTGTTTATGTATAATTATACATGTAGGTGTTTGTTATATTTATTTTTTGGAGTGGCCTGAAACAATTATTGTTTGCACTTTGCCAACTAGATGGTTAGATTCGGATTTAACTTATTCTTGTAATAAATCAACCAATCAAAATGTGAGGTAGAATGCTGTCCTTTATAATCAGTTAATGGAAAGAAAGCGGAAAGGGGTGTGTGTTGCTTTCAATAATGGACCATACATCGGGGTCAACAAGATGTGAAGAATGATTGAGGCTCGCCAGGGTTTCTAGATGATTCATTTAATGCAGTTAATCATGTTCTTCTAAATTAACAATAGTCAGTGACAATTTCACTGATTAGTCAAATTAACATTGGTTGCTGGCAGATAAAACTGTAAGTGTAATTCTGATTCAGTTGAATCGCACACTTAACTAGCTGACTAATTCCGGACAAAATGAGTAAAAGCCAGTAAATATATTCATAGCCATATTTGATTGATTGATTGGTGTTTTACGCAACACAGTGTATTCCAACAATGCTTGACACTAAATAAGAAACAAACACACAATAAATCAGCCTAACATGGATAACAACGTAAATCTCTGGGTTTGAGAACCTGCTATCATGCAATTGCTCTCAAACCAAGCTAAGCTCGAAATAGTCTACAATATGATATAATAAGCTGTACTCATGTTATGTTTGTCTTATGTTTAATTAATAGCCTTTATAAGTACACAGTTCATCAGCATATACATCGTTATCAGTACTGATAGCTTGTTTGTTCGGATCATTATTAACACCGTATTTAAGGGCATTTCACTCACATAATGGCGTGCTAGAGTGACGAAAACCCAACCTTGACGCCACGACAACAAACAAAGACGAGGGAGGGGAAATACAGGCATATGCCAGGACGTAACATAAAAACAGATCGGCTCTGGCTCTGATATATGGCCCAAGGGCTCCGCGTTTGCAATATTGAAGTGTTATAAGTATTGACCTGCGTGTGGTAATGCAAGTGACTAGCTCCTTTCGCTTGAACAGTTATTTCACTCTATCCCTCTCAGTATAAAATCTCATGTGTGTAAATATGGTACAACTGAAGACTTTGTGTAGTTATAAGGCGACCATTACGACGGCAGTTTTATCGATTGCTTTCTTTGAAGTGTAGTTGGGCAGAATAGAGGTTATATAACAAGTGTGAGTTAAGAGCGTAGAATTGATTGAAGTCATATAACCTTGAAGGGATGCCAAAGAGACGGTAACATGTTCTCTCGGCCACGGTTCTACTCAACACTCACTCTCTCCACGGATCGTTATTAACGACAATCGTAAAGTAGAAATTTCATTGAGTCATTGCTTTATTAACTAACTTTGGCCTTCAAGAGGCTCAATATTATTGGAAATCTTAGGCGAATTAGTTTGACAATTAGTGTTCATTTCAATTCTTTACAATTGAGCAATACACTGAAATACTCGTAATTATTATGTGTCGACCTTAACTTTAGATTTGACGACGGGTTAATAATTTCTATTCAGTAAAATTTTTCGGTGAATTACAAATTTGAAAAAATGTGGCAAATGGGATCATTGGTAAAAAAATAAAGCGTTAACAGTAAGAAAAAGTATTTCTGGAAGCCCAGAACATGAGATCATTCATTGCTTCAAATATTCGTTTTATAAATAGACGTCTTGTGCCAGTATGACAATCTATCGAAGCCCAAAACATCTGGCTTTTGCCACTTTCACTACAGCTACTCAACAAGTAGAGAAATTGGCGCTTTTTCTGAATGCTACATTTCAGAGTTCTGCTAATGATTTCTATTGATTGTTAGGAATAGACTGGATCAAGTCAGGGCTTTTCTCTACTTCAATAGACTAGTCTAATAGCCGCAGTCTAGTCACGTCGAAGGCAATGATCTCCTCATTTCTTTAAAAGCACAGATTAATTGGGTTTGTATGTATATTTTAAGACTTTTGCCCTTAACCAAATCTCGACACATTTCTATATCTCTTTCATGGATATATGTTCTGATTTAAACCTTTCGCCAGCAATCATGTATAGTACCTCAGCACAGGAATGAATCTTTGATTGATAAGGTTTGAACCTACGCCCGCCGACCAGGGGCTATTCATACAAATCCCATTGTTTAAATAGCAATCTACTCTCGAGGGTATATCACGTTCCTTGCATAATTACGATGGAAAACCGAGAGGAAACCTGGTAAAAACCAGCTCCCGTGACTTAACGAGCCGCATTGGGCGACTCAGTCCCATACCTGATGATCGACAGACGGACTCATCCCGTGAACGGAACAACGAATTTGTAATATGATTAATACGCCCGCACGCTAACCTCTAAGCCACAGCCACGATTTCAATTGATTTAACAGTAAATCTTGTTTCGCCAATTGTCGAGAAACGGTCATGTTTTTTTCTAAGCATAAAAGAATCGGATTTATATATACATTCGATGGTTAATGACTGTAAGTTTAATGCATACGAGACTTGCCAGATCCCGCAACCACAGACAAAGAATGACATAGTACAAGCCAAGTACAATGCACAAAATAACACTGAATTACGAGCCAGTGTGGGTATTTTAGTGGGTCACTTTATTTGTCCCCGGCAATGGCAGGGGTGTTTGTATGAGGTTTCCTACGGATTTTCAACAATAATTTGACAAGGAACAGTGTGAAGTGGACAACATGTCGTCATATAAGTGAAATACACTTAAATACGACGTTAAACCCCAACCATACAAACAAACGAGCATATGGGTTTCGCTCTGTGTTCAACAACATGAATATTTCACCAAACACACTATAAAGTGTTTCCCACTTATATGAGCACACGTCAGCCTAATCGACGAAGGAAACCACCGTTCTTTGAAAAAGGTAACGATAGGTTCCCTCTTAACCGCCCGCTATTATAATATAACAAGTAGTTAGTGTCTGGCATTTATAGAGACCACTTACTTCTGATAAAAGAAAGGATTGCACGAAAATAAGTTATTTTATCTTGTAATAAGTGTCAAGCTGATAAGCAAAAAAATAATGATGGTGATGGTAGTTAAATCTATAGATGTTTATAGATGATTATTAATCTACTCATGGGAAGAAATGGTAGCCTGTGGTGACATGTTAATAAAAGAGAATCCCTACTCTGATTTACCTTGTGGGGCTGCTCTAGTGGACAGGCGGAGAAAGGACAGGTGCTTCCATTGTGGTCGCAGATGATATTGAAAAGAAGTCTTCTAGCTAATTTATCAAGTGCTTAATAAAGCTTCGGTTCATTTATCGATTATTTATTGTGTATTGAAAAGCTTAGCAAATAAAACTGTACTGTAGCATGTCTAAGGCTTAGTGCAATAATTATGACAGGTGGCTACACCTGTCTTTCATTCAGATTTACCCAGAAGCATTGGATATACAGAAAAATATTATGGCTATGAAACATTTGAATTTTACAGAAAGGTATCATTTCGTGAAATTTATTAAAACATATTTGTGTGAGTTATGTACAGTGTAGAAGGATTGCTTCGGAGCGGATTAAATTTTACAAGGAGCTATAGAGCATGTATTTCGAAAATTAGTTTAATAAAGAAAACTTGATAAACTAATAGAGGTATTATGAGCCATTGTTTAGTGAATGATCATTAGACATATTGTTTTTAATATTCTCCGTTATTACAAAGTTATCGCCTGTTTCTTTTCACTTGAAAAATGTCAAGAGTAGTGTAAGAAAAGAATTTTTCTGGACTTTATGTCCATCAATGGGCGTGTTAAAGATAACACGCCCATTGATGGACATAAAGTACTAGATTTTCTTCGCATACTTCAGTTTGCCCAATCTTACTACCATTGATCAAAATGATATTACAGAAAAAACCGTTGGGGGGTAGGTTGATGTGTCTTGTAGCTCTCCACGATAAAGATAAGTGTAAATATGTTAAAAAATACATTCCATCCGGGATATGGCTCCGCTAGATGCTTGGATTGATAGGATGGAAAATAGCTTTTTCCAACATTTTCATTTCTAATACTTTAAATATAGATCGGGATATTATGTATGTATCTACTTTTAACAAAAGTCTGGGTGCTGCAAAATATCTTAATTATGTGAAGTCAATTATAATTTTTGACAGAAAAGTTGTGAACAAATGGGGGTTTATTTTTCAGAGAAGCTATCTGTAACTTCACCATTACACACTGATCAAACCGGAATTTATCAGAAAGCAAATAGTTAGATTATTTTCTATCGTACAAAAATGAATCAACTACATTTAGGTCATGCAGCCTATAGTACACATGGCTGAAATATGTTATGCCCAATGTGTTTTGACAAGGAAAATAACATTATGTTTCATTATAGAAATTTTACATTTATTCAACCTAATTTTTTTGATACAAACAATTATTGTTATCTACAAATTCTTGAAATGGTAGACTATACCATAGGATTTTAAAAGTAAAACAATCAAAAGTGATTTATTTTTATCTCTTCTGTCGAACAGTTTTAACGTTATCCATTTAAGTTAAATAAATTAGTCTACTGAATTAAATGAATTAAAGTTAATAATTTTAACTTAAATTGTCGATTAAAGTCATTTAAATTACTAAACACATATTGGAAAATGTATAAAACGGAAATAGTTTTTACCTATACACATTTCTTTTCTTTTGCTGAATCCGGTAGAAAAATTATAAGATTGCTGTAGGTACGTCTCCAAATAAACAGCTAGCTAATTCGTCACAGATTTAAATATGCAATTGTTGGCAAAGGGATGTGTCCACGTTTGTATACAACATTGAGAATAGTGTCGGGTCCCTCTACAGATCCATGTTAGTTGATAAAAAGAATACTAACGCCGGATTGCGATTGGTCGAGATGGGTTGCTGAGTGGAACCGTGGTCAACAGAACATGCCTTCGTATCCATGGTATCCCTACAAGGTTAATTGGGTTTAATCATTTCAAACCACAGGTTTTATCAATGGGATCCTCTGTGCAGCTACATATCACAGCCGATGCGATACATCTATTGGTGACCTAATATTCGACAGAACCTACCACATCCCAAAAACTACATAGACATGCGATACGCAGCCGTTACAAAAACGGTAAAACCCTAAATAATTCGTGGGCGAAATAATAATTCAAGAAAAAAAAAACAATCCAGACTTTCTATCGTCTGTAAAACTGCGACATTCATTACACTCCGCCCAAAATAAGGAAAAGCTAAGCTTTGAAGACGACACACAAGAGGATTTGTTTCTTGTTTTAATTAATTATTTCACACCACCTTTTTAGTTTTAACCACTTTCTTAATAGCCTACTCGTTGGGGTTGGTTGGGGGTGTGAACTGATTAATCAGGAGAAAAGACAAAACTAATTTTCTATCGCCGTTCAAACTTCACTATAACTAATTGGATAAAACGGGTGTCAAATATTCGTAGAACTGTGTGGCCAAATTTCCGTAATTTAGACCGTAAATATAAAAAGAAATTTACCTATAATCTAATAGATGGAAGCCTTTTGAAACCATCGACACAAGTGCCAGCAGCTGTTTATTCCTCATTAGTATTGGTTCAGACACCTGTTCGGTTCGTTTATATGTTCACATGGTGGGCAGTAAGAAGCTTCATAATATAGTACGGTGACTACTCCAAAGAAGGACGAAAAATTCATATTGACTCAATATTTTGGTTTATTATCAAGCCATCATCAGGATGGTTAATAAATACAATGGTTAATAAACCGAAATATTGAGTTAATATGAATTTTTCGTCCTTTTTTGGAGTAGTCACCTTACTCTATTATGTTAAGCTTGTCAGTGGAAACTCTAATATAAGAAGCTTCACCAGAGTAGGGTTTCAAGATGATGACGATGATTTATTGGTGTTTTACGCCGTGTTTAAGGGCATTTCACTTTTATGACGGCGGTGTATTTCAACAATAATTGACATTAGCACAACCATGGTGTGAAGCGTTTTCATAATGTTGGAAGGTTAATCTTCCTCCGGTGCTAAGCCAAGGCAGCATTGCTAATCCTCAATCAAACTGTCCTTGCCCAAACGGTAGGGTTTCTAGTATAAAATTATAATATAATTACTTTAATATATATATATAAATATATATAATTTAATTTGTTTGAGATTCACTCGCTGTGTTATTATAGAATAAACCTGTTATTCACACAGAAAGTCCATAGTTATAAGTAACGCTGTCTTCTGTTAGACTTGAAGTTAGGGTTTCAGCTTGACATCTCTTTTTTTCCATCGGAAACTGTATTTAATTCAGATGTAAAATTGCTAAATTAATCCCTAACTGTCAGAAATACCAGAAAGTTTCCAATGTACTGACCTAACAGTATATTTCACGCACCTGTTGGGACTAAGTGATGATATGCGTACATTAACGTCAATATGAAAAGATCAAGTTTTAGTTTACTATAAAATTAAGTTATTTATTCTACCCCCATTAAACTGTTCTGTATAGCGACACCGGATCATTACCAACATCAACATTACTAGACTGTAGTTATGCGATGTCAAGTCTATATTAAATATCAGGATGATTCCTGTCTCTATCCAACTAACTTTCTAGCATCAATACAAATCATTACAACCCTGTAATGTAACATTATAGGAAATGTGAAGAGATACAATATAAACTTAATTGCTTTGTTAATTAGTGGGCTATTTTTGTATCAAACCGAATCACTCTGAAATGAACTGTGATGATTAAGTGACATCAGTAGATATACCTCACATATACCGACCTTACAGAAACCCCCATTTATGTGTTGTACATTGTTGGGTTCCAAATGTAGAATGCATTTTATATGCACACTCTTGATCGGTTAAAAAGCTAATGCTTTAATGTTCATCCTGTTTTTGTTAAAGTAAATAATGGTAGACCCAATATGTGTGTGAGCGGCTGAAAATATTGTTATGTTTAAAATGTTATTTTCGTTTGGTCTATATGTCCCCTTTGTTGTTATTAAATATACCTATCAAAAGCGATATCTTTATTAAAACATGACATAATTTCCATGGTGGCATATACAGTGTTTTACCCTAAACTTCAATCGCCAAAGTATTGGCTTTTGATTTTGTATCTGTCGATGATTGCCGATGTGGTATATAAGTGCACAAGCACATAGCAACTAGTTCATTTTGAGTTATAAGATACAACTTTTTGTTATCCCCTTGTTGTCAAATGAACTGTTTTGTTTTTATCCTAACGCGAAATAAGTTGTCCTGGTAACGTGGATCCTACCATGTAAGAATGGCCTAACGATTCAGCTACTTAAACCAACATCGTGTTTAAGGGATCATTTAAGAACTATCCACAGCACATCCCGGTGGTCTCAGCAGATGGCATTTATTTATAGTGCTAAGATCTGTGTGCTTTGGGGTTTAATGTAGGAACCATTCCGTTGTCTAATATTTGTCGGTGTAGTTAGCCTAATCAGACCCTGGGCCCAATCGATCTCTGGAATTAAGGCACATGAAAAACTACAGTACGTCACGGATTGACAAGACCTTACCGTGTTTTTATTTTAGGTTTATTTCTTTTCAGAGAAGTTTATACTGCGTGTTGAAGGGGAATATAATACATCCGCTACCGTATACCAAAGATAACTCACTGTTCAATTATGTTATCTAACCATATTATAGCCAAAATCACATTCAAAGCACATACGTTGATGTTATGAGAAATATTTTTTTTTTCAATGTTAATTATAAGAGTTGTCAATTATTATTCTCGCCATTTCCGCAGACATCATTTCGTTCAATATATCATCCCCAAATACCACAGACCTTTAACATCTGTTCACATCATTAAATCCAGGATGAAAAAAAGTTCTTTGAGGGTTCTTAGAGAAGATGGAACCGTCTGTAAGCAACCATTACGATAAAAACAGGATCTTTGGTAATATAAGAATGGGAGAAATACTTTGGACTGTCTATGTGAGGGTTCCAGAAGAACCGAAGTTTAGTTGCTTTTCTCCGTCAAACCAATACAACTGTTGCAGTAGAAGTATAGCGTTGTAAGCACGTTTATCCACTTACAAGAATATTGAGCCATACATGTATTTATCTAAGTTAGGTATAGCTTCTCGACCAACATCTATTATAAGCTTTGGTGTTCCTGTATGAAACAGTCTATTATTACATTTGAATAGAAACCAGAAAGTTTCGATGAAAAGAGAGAAAACTAAAGGAATTACACGTAGGAATTAAGAATTTTACAGGAATAAAAATAGTAAGAGTGTTTATGTTGTGAAATTATGGATTACTACTAATCAGCTCCGCTAATACCACGATTACAAAGATCGATTCACGTACCAACCCAGGTACGAATCAATAACTAAGATTTTCTGATTCAGACTATAACACATACTATGCCTTTGTTTCAATTGTTTGTCGTTCGGTATTGGGTCATGGTAGTAATCCATACCCAGTCGAAAGGTTTCTGTGCGTTTACAGAAACCCATCGATTAGGGTACCATATGACAACACTCGGCACACTATCTACACCGTTGTATAAACAATTATCTCGAACTTGAGGTAGTTTATGCCAAATACAATCCCATGTGACACATACCCCGGACAAATTAAATCAAGATTGATCAGCGATTTTTAAGTTAACGACAGGAAACTAAGATGTGAAGAGACGGACGGACAAACATCTCCATACTATTATACTTCCTAAAAAGGTCGACAATAGTTCTATAAGTGTTATATGTACTCTAAATACAACTTACAGAAAGATGACAAAGGCACCAACAATGCTTTCTAGTGTGACTAATTCACATTGATTGATGTTAGAAAAATGATTATTTGGGTTCAGATTTAAACATTATACATTCTTATACAAACTCACGTAACCACAATTTTTGTAGGTATAATTCCTATGCGTTATGTGTTGCCCAGTGAAGGCAATGAAGGTTTCACGGGTATTGATTTTGTGTATTTAAAGATATTCAGTTGAATTTAAGCTCAGTTGACTAAGTCACATTGTCAACAGGAAAGCCTCGAATCGAATCAAGGATTTTGGCGACGATGTTAAGGTTAGTTATGATTGCGTGATTGTTGTTTGACGCCATGCGTGATTTCCTATCACTTATATGACGAGACTAGACCCCAATATTAAATAGCCGCTCTAAAATATCCACAAAATGAGAAATATTATAATATAAATTATCCTTCAAACCTAGGTAAAGAAAGCACGACATAGCATGTCAATAGTTGAAAGATGCTGCCTTTAGCCAGATGCTATGATTTGTATGATAAAATGATTATTTGTGGGTCGAATGTTTCGAAGGTCTTCACCGACACACTCGATCTCACTTAAGATACAACATAAACCGTTCTGAATAAAAACTTTAAGTAAATGTTGATTCGTTTTGTGTTGTAGTTGTTCACGAAATCCCATTCAAGAGATCGATTGTGATTAGGGGTTATTTAGGCTAACTACACAGACAAATATGAGACAATTTAATAGTTCTACACATTAATTCCAAATCACATAGAACTAAGCAATATACATAAATGCCACCCATAGAGACCAGGGATACATGTCTGCAATCAATAGTCTTTAAACCATCTACTTGGAAACGTTTTGGATACGAGGCTTTAGAGGCTGAATCATGGAGCCATTCTTCTATTTTAATATCCTCCTTCATGATAACAATTTAAAAAAAAACTGTGAAACAATTTGGTCAAGTGCACGATGTGCACCAATTAATAAATAGTTTTATATGGCACTCATGTATTCTACTAAAGACAAAAACCTAACTACTTGATTTATTTCTTGTTAGATTGGTGTTTAATTTCGTTCTCATGGGTACTGCATACACTTTAATGAGCACGGCTGGTCAACTTCTCGCTGTGTAGCACGAAAATACGGTATAAAGCGTAAGGAACCACGGAGGAGGCGGAGTTGTTGGAGTTAATACAATACCATAACACCCTATACGGTTTATACGCTTTAACGTCTACACGTGTGAAATTTCATCAGTGTGCATCTATTTATAGTAAAGAATATTGTATGAAAGTGTTTAAATTCTACGTTGAAAAGCAATCAGATAAAGCCCCGACAAAATTTCTAGACGAACACACCTGATTTGCATTATTTAGGAAAAAATTTAAATAATTGCGTGAAAGTTTTTCACGTTGCACATCTATAAATATGTTGTATGAAAGACAAACTTCCCAGACGGACGGAAAGAAAAAATTAAACCTACATGTATATACTAATTCTCTTATAAAAGTGTATGTGTGTATGAGGGGAGAGGGGGGGGGGGGGGGATATTAGATCGTAAAGGTAGTTGTTGGTAAGCAAATGAAGCAAAACTAGCCATCTATTATTTCTTTCCATTAATGTATTTTCGC
>JARFOD010132408.1:3322-19308 GCA_031763545.1 Mopalia muscosa
GGCCAATGTCTAATTATGAGTGATGGAATGAATTTCAGATGTATTCAGAATGGATGAATTCAGATTTCTTGGTATATCGTTATACCAATCGTTATAAATTGTATTTTATGACGACGCGTCATGGCGTACTATCAGAAGTATACTTGATACACTTTAGGTAGTATCGACGTCTAAGGTTTGGAAAACATTCTTAAAGAGTTACCTACCTTGTTTAACATCTCGCTGTCCGGAGGTAAAATAACTCACATCCGTGTAATAAATGTCTGACAAGTTTATTTGGTGAGGTAAAAGTCGACTGAAAGTTGTTGTTTAGCAAAGTTTTGCGTCCATTAAGTTTCCTATCTATTCATGTGTTTATGGATTCATTATCAAATTGACCGTTGAATGAATCACTAAACTCAACTGTTTCAATTGTTGGCGAAATGACCCATTTAACAAGGTAGGTACTTCCACCAAAGCGCTACTTCAGTTCTTGTATAAGCCCAACAACGTTAGTTCTAAATACGAATATGTTACAAATATATTCGAATTGCCGTATTAAGGCACGTGTTAAATATTGTCAATTTTTTACGCGAAATACATAAAAACAAACCACAAAAATATATTAACAGCTGACATAACCAAATAACCTCTTGAGGTGTGATGCGAATACGTATCGGAGTAGTCCACATAATTCGGCTCTGTATTATAATCTGAACAGAATTGCTTGGTGAACTTTTCCCTTGTGCAATGAATTTGAGAAAGCTACAGCTAAGTCACATGGGTCCTTGACCTGATTACATCACTTATTTGTGTGTATTGTCCTAAAACTACCGAAGACCAGAAGCATGTTTAACTTTACCGTAAGGAAATATATGGAAAAGAACGAGTGATATGTCACGGATCTTGAAGAGGCAAATGTGCTGACGGAATTAGGTCATTCCTTAGATTGTTTACAGGTAAAACCTTGTGAGAGAAATCTCACCTATTGAAATGTGCATTTTCGCTCCAATAAATGGTGTTTATTTATCGTACAAGCCCATTACTTTTTAAACGTATATGGTACAATAAGGTAAGCCGTCGATATGATTTTATTGGATTATGCTCATGAATTCTGCTGCAAACCGTTTCTTACTCTCAAAGTGTGGGAAGCTCAAGCAAAATATAAAAAAATAACATGTCGTAGTTCTCAGCTGTGTCCTGAACATAAGGGGGATACAGATGAGATATCTCAGTTAGTATCTGACGTTTGCCCCGTGAGAGAGCGGGTGGGCCATGGCCCTGCAAAATACTCCCTCGGCTTCCTCGGTCGATCACCCGCGGCCGTGGCTCAGGGGCAGCGTGTGCGCTTCCTGAACTGAACATGCTTCGATTTACCGTTCACGGGTTCGAGTCCGCCTTTCGACCATCAGGTATATGAGTTAGTCACATGTTGTGGCTCCGGCAATCGCGGGTGTGGTTTTGACATGGTTCCCTCTCGGTTTTCCACCGTAATATGGCTGTATACAGTGTGAAGAGGACAATTCGACGTCATATAAGTGAAATACCCTTGAGTACGACGTTAAACACCAATCAAACCAAGAAACAAACTTTATTCAACGAAAAACGATCATACCTCTAATTGATGTAGATGAGATGGTAGAAGTAAAATCAACAGTTACTGGGGTAGTTGTGGGAACGATTAACTGGGTAGTGTTTCTGTACACTTTTTGTCCCCCATCACCATCAGAGACCAGTATTTTATCAACAGCGTCCCACAAAATACTGTTATTTTCAGCCGGTGCCACGGGCTCGTCATCACAATACACAGTGTACAATATCTTCGACACAAGCTCACTGAACACAACAGAAAGCAGATATTTTAATCTCGTTCTGAATTTACAATATGTCAAAAAAATACACAAATTGTATTTTATGGCACTATGTGACAGATAAGACATTTTAAGAGTTATATTACTCATGGTATTCTGACATAGTCTTGTTTGATGATACTTTTATAGGAAAAAGACTGGCAAAATGAAAATTTCATATTAACTGTACTTAGTCTTAACCTTAGTCCAGTTGGTCAACACAATGACATATTTATATATTCTCTTACCCGTTCGCATCAAACTGATTTTCAATGATCGTCACGTTGATTGTTAGTGATCCACAACCGTCCAAATCTACATACATAAAAAATAATGGCACACAAATGTGAAAATGGTAACACACGGAATAAATGATGACAACATAGTCCCACAAGCAGGTCAATTCTCATACTTTAGGCTACAAGTAGGCATCAGGTGCGATGTAGGTCATTCATTGCTGTCTTGAAATGCTTTAACGATTTTTTTAGGTTTAACGATTTTATTCATAAACTAAATTATCGGCTGACAAAAACAATCTTTAAATTTTAGAATAGTTAGAAAAACGTTTAGTTGAATTGAGGTATATGAAATGAGTTCAATATCCAAACCGCATTGTACAATAAAGGAGAAGGGCTACCAGACAAACCTGATGTTGCATTGATTAAAGCTGCCTCCAAGATAACCTCCACTTGCTGTGTATCAGTAACGTTTCCAGTGAGGTAGATCTCGTGGTGTTCCTCATACTGTGTAAGGTTTGTCTCACTCACAATAACTGTCTCACCATCAGTTCCCACAAAATACTGGACCAGTTCTGGAACACTGGGACCAGGCTGAACCGCCGGATTGTTGACACGACCGTCCACCAGCACGAAATATATATACCGAGTTATGATAGATCTGTGAGAAGAACACAAGGTTACATAAGACCTTCAAAATGGATGCGTCAGATAATGAAGAGAACATTGTGACCAAAATCTGGTTTAAAACAGTTGATATTTTTGGCATAAAAACACACAGCTAAAATCGAATTTGTTATACCATGAATGTCACAAAAAGCTATTGGATCATCCATTTTCTATACAGTACTCTTCTTAACAAAATAACATGTGTAAGTTCCAGAATAAAATGGTCTTTCTGATTGAAACTGTGACATTCTAACGCCTCACTTTGTCCTTCCAAACAGGTTTGCACGGAACAAGGAAATAATTACCTGCTTCTGTCCAAATAACGTACTCTCCTGGAAACCCGGATGACAAAGGTACACCCACAATCCTGATATTCTGTAAAACGAATAAAATAGAAATTGCGATAAAAATTTTAAAATACGAAATTGTGCTAGATTAATTTTAACAAATAATTTAAACCCAAGTCTGACTGTCCTCCCCATCCCCCTGTGATTAAGCTGAACGTAATGTATTCTTACAAACTGTCGTATGGTTGCGATAAGCCCATAAGAAAAAGGCATGTAGCATGACGCTGAACAAATGGTGATATGGACTTAAGTCATGCAATGAACGAGTTACTTTCTATTTGGACCGTATAGGCATTGTTTTTTTTATATAGAATGGAAAAACTCATTAAGGATTATTAAAATCCGTTTAAGGTGAATAGTTTGACTTGAAATTATTGCATTTATAAAGTTTTCTGAACGCCAACCTGGATATTTCTCCAACCAAGCTCGGTTCAATTTCCCAATTACACTAGCAAGTGTCTCTGATTGACCTGTCTTGTAATAGAGATCGTAATGGTAAATATATCTCCATGGGGTTGGGCCGTTGTATATCTTGATATTGTATCCACGGTTTTCAATGGCAGCTTCTATTGACTGGAGTGTTGGTGGTAAGAGGGGCCCTTGGAAGCCTGACGCCAAGCTGGCCTCATAGGTTAACTCGGCTACATTGCGTCTGTAAATTGAAAAAAAAGAATTGAATATGGTACTTTTGGCGCCATAAAATCTTTAAGAACTTGTTAGGTACAACGACCTCAAACCCTTATAACTACTAATGGTCAGCATATTGTATAACGTTCAACACCATCTACTCCATCAGGCTTAGCAACTTACTTTTTTCTCTATTTTTAATCGCAAATTTCAAACTTAGATTGAAAAAAATGTTCAAAATCTTGTAGGACTTATTATCAGTTCTCTGGAGTACAGACTTGAGGTCGATCTCAAGCGGGCTGTCAACGTCGGAAGCCACACGTATTCGTACTAGTCTCAAGTCTAAAACCTAATGTCAATAATTAAAATAAAACTAACGGAGCATTATTTCAGAGCAACCTTACTGCTACACCAAACGATAGCAAGTGTCATGAAGGGCGATAACTGTTGTCATAACTTACCCTCTCTGGTCCAAAGTATCGAATGTCTCCAATGCTGTGATTTGTATGTCGTTAGGAAGAAAACCTGTCATGAACATATAATACCATATAATACCATCAAACTTATTATCAATTTTCATTAAATTTAAAGAAAGCCTAGTTACATATCTGCAAATTGCATATATTGACCTTATTTTTGTGTATTTTAGCGTTTCGAATGCTCTTCATTCGTATGCATTTGTCGTCGGTATTTCCTTTTACTTATTTTTTCACACACGAGAATATCCCTCGTCCGACGAGAACAATTCTTGTGCAGCCATCTTGCTTTGTGTTTTAAAGCGTCAGTGAAAACCCCAAAGACATACCCAAAATTATTCCTAACTTAAATGCGGTTTACTCAAACTTTAGTTTACAATTTTAGGGTTCAAATGTTGAAGTTAATCAATGCAGTAAAATCGAAACCTATCAACTGACTTTGGTTTTTGTGACAAAATTAGACACTCGTAAACCCATAAACAGGGTAAGTAATGGAAAAAATATACCATCAAGTCCAAATAACAAATTGTATACGATAAAGATTCAGGCCTGCGGGACACAATATTTTCACTCTAAAAAGTACCTTAATACACACCAGAACGTTACAAGTTATGAGTGTCAACAATTAAAATAACATCACCACAGATGGCAACTATATCCGTCATCTACAACTCACCTAAGCGAATGTTTCTCAGATAAATGGCATATTTGAGAACATCTATAACCTGCGTCTCGCTAAGAAAGTTCCACCATCTCAGGAAATAAATTTTACTTACAAAATCTAAAAAAATAAATATTTGTTTAAGTATGAGTCAATGGAGATAGTTCTAACTGATGGAATTTATCAGATGCTCTTGGCATGGTAAGAAAGTATCAGCATGTACACATCCCCTCAGGTATGTAATAATGTGACAAATATATGCTCCAGGGGCCGGTTGCGTCACAAAGAAATGACCGTCACGTCATAATAGAAATTCAGTGTTAGGCAACGTCATGTAACTGGCTGTTAACTTAACTGAGCTGTGATCAACCGGCCCCTGGCGAACAAAATTTACTGCATATTCACTCGGTGGTCACGGCCGAACGTAATGCTTATACCACAATATTGAGAATCTCACGAGGTTAGCCAATCAAATAATTTCCGTTGAATCTTTCCTTCAATTCATGCATGTTGTTACTGAGCGATGGAAGAACTAATCTATGTTATTGTATACCTACCCCGAATGGATGTAGATGAGATGGTAGAAGTGAAATCTACAGTTACTGGTGTAGTTGTGGGAACGATTAACTGGGTAGTGTTTCTGTACACTCTCTGTCCCCCATCACCCTCAGAGACCAGTGTTTTATCCACAGCGTCAAACAAAATCATGTTTTTATCAGTCGGTGCCACGGGCGCGTCGTCACAATACACGTTGTATGTTAATTTCGTAATCTGCTCACTAATAGTAGGAAACACAATTGCACCGATATTATGAAATTAAATTATGCAAAACGAAATGTATGTCATTTAAATTGATAGTTTTTTTATTCAGGTTTTACCCTTATTGAAATTTGTATGTGTAGTTAGAACCGGTACATAACCATAATCGATGCAAACAGTAATCAGACGACGGAGTTTGTCCAGCCTCAAAAACACAAAGTAAATAAAGTTCTAGATTAAAACATAAGTTTATAGCTTTTTACAAAATACTACAATAAAAGTTTGTTTAAGCTGATATCTTTAAAAAATCTTTTCCACTAAAGTTTGGAGAATTGAAAATCTAGGTATCAATTGCATATCAAAATACGAAAATTAATTAATTCATCCTTCAAGTAGACTACAGTCATTGCAACTAGCAAATGCTTGCTCTTTATACAATGAAGATATGGAACTTTCAGATTTTAAAGTAAAACTACATTGCTTAAGCAGCCAGAATTTTGAAAAACAAAGGGTGCGAGTTAAAAACTTACCCATCTGCATCATAGTATATTTCTGATGACTGTATCCTGATACTTATGTTCCCACATCCATCGAAATCTATGAAAACAAGAAATGAAATGGAACAGTAAGATTCTACAGATTAGTATTATAGATATTTCAACAATCTTTAAAACGTCCGCTTTACATCTGAAGTCAAAAGATAGAACAAGAACTATGTGCGGTAGATGCAGTCGATGTATCTCTGACTCGGCCACTCTATAAGGGATAAGCAGTCCATGTATTGCTGACTGGGCCTCGCGTCTAAGCGAGCACAGCCACGAGCTAATTATTTATGCAATAACAACATAATAATAACTTTACAATGAACCATTCTGACTCAAAAGTTTTACAATCCATTCAAGCAGTTTTGCTGCTTGACGTTTTCTTGTCCATGAAGCAAATTTTGACTATAGTGAGTAACAAACCTGATGTTGCGTTGATTAAAGCTGTCTCCAAGACAATCTCCACCTGCTGTGTATCAGTAACGTTTCCAGTGAGGTAGATCTCGTGGGGTTTCTCATACTGCGTCAGATTTGTCTCACTCACAATAACTGTCTCACCATCAGTTCCCGCAAAATACTGGACCAGTTCTGGAACACTGGGACCAGGCTGAACCGCCGGGTCGATCACACGACCGTCCACCAGCACGTAATATATATACCGGGTTATAATGGATCTGAGAAAACATCAGCAAATGAAGATTGCGTAAACAATAAATGTATTTGTCTGTAATATAACGATCTTTGTGACAAAATAGTGTCCGAACCAACGCATTGTTCACACGGTCGTCCACCAACAGAGAATATATATACTGAGTAATGATAGTTCTGAGGGAAACAGACCATGAAAACAAATCAAACGCCTTCGAAAAGAAAGATACATTTTATTGAATGACTGATTACTGCAAGTTTCATGCAGTTAACGCATTTTTGTTTAAATAGTGACTTCGTTTCCAAAGAAACATTCTGTATGTATATATAGATAGTTGGTTCAGTTCTTTTTCATTATGGATTTTTTTCGTACTTCCAAATAAATCTTGTTCAGCCACACATACAAGGTGCAAAACCAACACAAAATTATGCATATATTGTACAAACTTTTTTGTTGTAAGAGTATTTGTTTCGAGTGTAATTGGCCAAGAACGCACTAGCTATAATCTTCATGCCATATGGAGAAAATGTAAAATCCGTAAAAAAACTTTGTAAGTTTTATTTTAAAATCTGGTTTACATATAATACATAGAAGGGCAATCCAACACATATGGTAATTTTTATGACCACATGTAAGTGGCATGATATCAAATACATTTTGCTGTAAGGTAACAGAGAGGGTGCCTCATTGCAATAATTGTGTTTGTTGTGATATATACAAAATCATTTCACGTATCCTAATTCTGTTGTGAAATAACCCCTTTTCCAAAAGTTATTAATTTACCCGCTTTTGTCCAAATAACGTACTCTTCTTGGCACCCGGATGACAAACGTACAGTCACAATCCCGATATTCTGAAATTAAAATAAACATTTTCAACAATACATAGTTGTCCTAAAATAAAACTTTGCATTGTTCCGCGAAGGGAGACAGATGTCAGTCAAATTTTCAATCGTTACATCATTTGCCTAATATTTCATTTAGTCCCAGTTGCTTTAAAGGTGCATAGTAGATAAATTTAAACGAACAGTGTATATCGGTAATCGATAACTTATTGGGTAGATTAAGGGGGAAAGGAAAACTCTCAGCATCTCCTTCTAGATTTGTGGTGAAGCGAAAGAACCTTTTGTATGGCGCCACCGAAATGCCACCGAAATTCCAGCTCGGGTCTCTGGCTAACAGAGTCAGTGATCTAACCAATTGTGCTACAAAGGCTCACACCAGATTTACCGCTCTTTTATGGAGATGGTTCGTTGTTTTGTTATTTTATAAATCGACATCCTTGTGCCATTCTGGGTTACATACCTATTTGTAAAATTTAATCAAAGGCCCCGGGTTCGAATCCCGGCGGCGGCAAGCAAATTTTTCGTTTTTCATTTATTAAAAACATATTTAGATCGTCCTCACCTGGGTACTTCTCCAACCAAGCATTCTTAAGCTTTGTTATCACACTGGCTACCGTTTCCGACTTTTGGGTTTTATAATACAGATCATAATGGTAAACATATTTCCATGGAGTTGGACCGTCGTATATCTTGATATTGTATCCACGGTTTTCAATGGCGGCCTTTAGAGTTTCTAGAGTTGGTGGTAAGAGCGGCCCTTGGAATCCAGCCACCAGACTGGCGTTATACGTCAACTCGGCTACATTGCGTCTGGAGTAGAAATGTAACGAAAGGTTATCATATATGGGTTATTATATATACCCACAGACAACGTTTGTGTGTACACCAGCAGTAGCATACATTCACGGCAATGACAAGGACAGACATTTTTAGCAACTGTTTGAATTATTTTTTAATTAAAATCCCTTGGGAGGTAGCTTTCTGTTGTTCATGTGCTTTCTGATCTAAGTGAGAACACGAAGCCTATCTATAAGTTTTGAACGACATTTAGAAGTGGGGTAACCTAATTATAGGTTAGGTTATGGTCCATGCTGTTCGCTAGAACATTTGACCTTGTTTATTTAATTACTAATACCTGTATATAGCATTAGCTTCTACCGCTCCTATTTTTCTTAAGTCATTTTACACCGGATAACTATACAGGCAAATGTATCGAAACGTTGTGTTCTATCACAACACAAGAAGTGGTTATCCAGGAATTGTATTATTACGAAGCCTATCTTTTTGTGATTTTTTGTGATGAGCTTCAGGGTGTTCCATTCGTGTCGTGGTTTGTACCCAGTATCGTCGAGAGTATTTTTCTTCGTCCATTTGACTGGCGCTGTCATACAATATGAATAACCTTGAGAACGGCGTTATACCGAAATCAATCAAGCAGTCAATCAAGCAATCGGACAAACAATCAATCAAATAAAAATGTGTGAATTGATCCTCACCCTCGCTGATCCAGAGTGTCCTGTTGGTCCAGGGAACTTATCTGTATTGAGTTAGGCAGTATTCCTGTCAATTATAGAAACGATAGAAGATGTCTGCAATGTGCTGTTGTTAATGATAATATTTTATTGGCCGATAAATTGATAGAACAAAGAATTGCAAACCCATAAGCAGCAAGCTAGGTAATTAATTTTTATATCTCATTCATATAAGGCCCTATGCCTAAACGTAGGTTTAACGAGAATGCTGTCTTTACTAAGCACCGGAGGAAGATTAGCTTTCCAGCTTATCAAAACACTTCAAATTTTATGATTGCACTGGTGGTAATTATTGTTGGAATACATCGCCGTCATATAAATCGAAATACGATTTATCACGGCGTATAACACCAATGAATTAATGCCCCATCAATTAAGAAATGCTCATGTATAATACAGCAGCGCTGACTTGATGATTTAAGCTAAGCAGTAAGTCCGGATTGTGTGGGGATGCACCTTCATTAATGCTTGAATCTGTGATAGTTCAAGAAAAAATCATGAGAGTAAGAAATATTACTAATTATCTACCTCACACACTTATTTATTTATGTCGTATTATAATCTCAGTTAAGAAGATTACCTGTTCTTAAATTCCTCAGGTAAATGGCATATCTGATTATGTCCATGATCTGGTCTTGCTGGAGAAACTTCCACCATTTCAAGAAGTAAATTCGGCCTACGAAGTCTGCAGCATAAAAAAAATCAGTGTCATTCGCTTTGCCTTATGTACACTCTTTACGTTTGGTTGTTAAGCGTTCTATTAAATAATAGAATGAGGATTAAGTTTAACAAATTTTGACCAGTTTTGTTTACATAGAACTTAAGTGTACTTTGGAATTTATTTAAATGTATTTTCTTAATACCAGTTCTTGAAGAAAATGGTTTCAGTTTTTTAATTTGTATTAGTTAATTGTTAAA
Organism: Mopalia muscosa; assembly: GCA_031763545.1. NCBI lineage: Eukaryota > Metazoa > Mollusca > Polyplacophora > Chitonida > Mopaliidae > Mopalia > Mopalia muscosa. The sequence continues at coordinate 13,412 of JARFOD010132408.1, forward strand.
CTAAATGGCATTTTAAACCCCCCAGACCATTAACGGGTGTAGTTTGGCCAAATTACCTCGACTTGTAACTGAAGAAATTGTGGAGGTTATATCGAAACTTGGTGTTGTTGTCATGTTTGATGCTGTGGTGATTGGACCAGCCGTTGACGATGATGTTGTGCCTGAAATCATATCGCACACATCACCAGTGAAACCTCTGAGACATTCACACCTAAAACCGTTAGTCTCCAATTCCACACAGCGTCCGTTATTCTGACACGGTCTACTGCTACACTCGAACACTTCTTCCTGGCAAAATTGGCCATTGTAGCCTAAAGGACAACAACACGCCCCCTTGTTGCACATCCCGCCGTTTCGACATAGGTTAGCAGGGCATTCCGGGTCGGTAGATGGTGACAGAAAGCGCTCTTTGCAAGTTGGTCCGGCCCAACCAGCGTGACAAACCAGATCACCAGTACTGTAATGGCAATCGTAATGACCCCCAGAACAACTGTCCTCTGGCGTACACTCTTTGTTACAAGCAACACCATACTTATTTGGTGGACACACTGTGTTGGTTATTGTATTCGTAGCGTTCCTGCACGACGCACCGGTGTAACCTCTTAAACAAAGGCACAGTGGACCGTTATTTTCATCGTTTAGGCATCTACCACCGTTGTCACAGGTGACGCTGTCGCAAGGGTTAGGAGGAGACACGGTTACGCGTGGTGGGTCGCTGATGATCACTTCACAATTTCGACCCGTGTAACCTTCCAAACATTCACACTGATAGTATCCGATACGATCTCTACACCTCCCTCCATTGATACAGGGACTGCTGTCACATTCCAGAATTTCAATGTGGCACAGCCTGCCCATGAAACCTTGGGCACAACAACAGGTGGAATTCTTACAAACCCCATCGTTTCTACATAGGCTCTCTGGACATTCAGCATCCGGTACATATGTTTGGTTCCTGGTCAAACAACCAGGACCTCCCCAACCTTCACTACAGATTTTAAAACCAGATTGCGGATCACAAGTGAAATACCCACTGTCACAGGTGTCGTCTGCTTTACAGTACACAGCACATGAAGGACCGTAATAATTTGGAGGACAAAAGTTGTTATTTGGAAATGTGGTAGAGACGTCGGGACTGACTGTGGTAGATGTAAAAGTGGTTATCTCACATGAATCTCCTGTAAACCCATTAGAGCATGCGCATAGGAAGCCCGTTACAAGAGGTATACATCTTCCATTGATCCCACATGGGTCGTCGCTACAGTCCATAACCCTTTTACATGTTGTACCCGTATACCTGTATCATATAGAGAAAATGTTAGACAAATACATTCATGAATACTCCACAGTTTTGAATAATGAGGAATTTGGAATTTCAGTTACAAATGCATCTTTATAAACGACGACGTAAAAAAATTCCACACATTTGTATTATTTTACGAAAAAGTGCAAACTGTATGTTTATTAGCTACAATGCAGTTGTAATACCATTTTCCACCTGCGATTCCAATGTTCACGCGAAATAAAGTTCAGGTATCAGTCTTGTAACACAGCTGTACTGGTTGTTTTTGGTTGACAGAATTAGGAGACCTCGAAGTGAAATGAGGGGAAAATATAGGAATCACCTACTACTTTACATTGCGTATAACAACAGAGCTGTCGTTAGAAAATATTGAGACATTCACTGATCAATGGCCCCCGTGAAGTAGGTTAACGCTGTTTTTCCCAGAAACTGGTCCTCATTTGACCAGATTATTGTGGAGGCTATAGAGTATAGAGGAGCATTGACAAACAGGGTAGTCAAGCTCAACTTCTCTTTTCTGAATTATCTGTGATTTTACCAGTTTATATGTAATTGCAAAAGAATATCCTCCCTTTCGCCTCATGTGCCTGTATGTATATTGATTACATGGTTGAATTAACTAATTAGCATGTGCACCAACGGATTTCTTCAAAATCTGTATTGTTATTTTCTTCTATTATCGAAATGACTTAGTTAATCAAGTTTTCTTTCTAAAAGTCGTAAATGTACTGGTGTAAGTCGGAAAATTTTTATCACCAGCTGACAAATTTTTTAAAAAAATAAAAATTTCCTTACAGTGGTGAACAAGTACATTGAAAAGAATTTGGTCCGTTCTGCGAACATGTGCCACCATTCTCACAAGGGTTGCTTAGACATTCATCGATGTCTATATTGCATAAATCTCCAGTAAATCCGGGCTCACAACAACAGTAAAACCGGGTACTATTTCCGCCTTGTGGCACGCAGGTTCCTCTGTTACAATTCTGACCTGAAATAACAGTTAGGTAAACATTTAGGACATGACAAGCCTTTCTCGGATCATTTTAGGCCATATTTGTGTCATACATGTCGTAGAAGGAATTATCACCTGAACCATAATGTATCGATGCAATATATTTATTATACTCAACTTGGCTCCTCTCTTGTCTTGATTAGGTAGAGGTATTGGTGCGCCAGAGAAACTGAGGAGGTTTTGTTATATATACTGTTGGCACCGCCTTCATACAAATGAAATAACCTAATTTATGGTGTAAAACATCCCACCAAACCAAATCATTGCATACTTTGGATTGAATAACGGGTGTAGCAAAAATATGAGACGCCTTTCAGTTTTTACCCCGAAAATTTAAGTAAGAGGGATAAATAGAACATAAGTATGCGACTGCTATTTTGAAACAAAATGGAATGAACTAACAGCGATGATCCACCTCCGACCTTTCCTGATAAGCGGCGGTCACAATTCGATTAAGGGACAACATACTAAAATATATTACAGATAAAAACAGGACTAAACTTACTTGGCAGACAATCTTCCACTCCGGGAACTTTAACGTTACAGTCTTGACCCGCCCAACCTGTTAGACAGACTTTCTCCCCTGTGCTCAGATTACAGTCGTAATGCCCCATGCAGTCATCCTCGGGAACACAGTTGGTAGTACAGTCATCCCCGTAAAAATTAGCATCACAGTAAACTTCCACAGCCAGGAATAACCTACACAAAAAGTTAACATGAACCTTTTGAAGAAGAGAAATAGGCCTAGACCTATCGATATTTTAACGAAGTTTTATAAATGTTACCTTTTCTTTCACTTATGAACAAAGATACGTGTATTTCAACCAAATGAGACGAGGTTGAGAATGGATCAATCCTGTTTTATGCATTGTTCTGTTTCTACAATGGGAAGATTCAGATCATTTTATCGAGAAATAACACAAGTCTTGATTGCAGCGTTCACCCCACTGGTATCTCCCTACAGAAATAGGATCTCCCATCCGTATTCCACGACCCAAACAAATCACAAACAATTATTTCAATCGTCACCAGAATCAGTTTTCTGCATTTCTGTCTGAAGATGCGACCAAAGATACCCATTCATTCGATTGTCCGCTTAATTGCAGCACCCTTAGACATGATTTGTTACAAAAAGTAATATGATATAAACAGTTCGAGTAACTTTTGAGGGGTTAATGCTAGACAGATCTGTGGACAAATAAACCTTGTTTGTCTATGTAATATGTCAAGTTACAGTATCATGATTCATGAATATACGGTACATACCTTGATTTGTCAGCGGGTCTCTCTCCAACTAAATTATATTCATTTACATAATCCGATGATCTGGGAACAAAATCGAGTAGAGGGGTAGTCTGCGTGAAGTTAAACCGAAACTCATCTATAATTTCTTCTGACTCCGTATCCAGGTCATATATACTGACTCCAATCTGGACACCTCCCTGGTGAACACAGAATATCAAAACAATGAGGTTAGTTGGGAGCAGTTGGATACTTGGCTGCAAGTATACTCGAACTAAAAATTTTGATCAACATAAGTGGTGGAGATAGCTAACTTTAGAAAAGTAAGATTACATAATCATAAAAACATTTGACTTTTAGTTCTTTTCCATATTAAACTGTTTACGAATTTTAAGTAAAACATAACATCCTCTCTAGTCCAAAGTCAACTAAGATGTGAAGCAGACAACTTAAAGAAAAATAGGAGTAGTTTATCTAGTATTCCCAGGTTGTACTGCTTACTTGTCTTAGTTGATTCGGTATTTTGTGGTAAAAAAATCCAGAGTATGTGTTTAAACTAAAACAAACTATGATATTGCTCTTGGAAACAGCATCTTACTCTGTGTATCGACAGAGTCCTTGGTAGACTGTGCTAAGTACATTTTAAGCAATCAGTAGGCATAGTGGATACATTTGTAAACAACAAAGCCACCGATTGATCTTAGACCTGATCACAAAACCACAGTGTTACTTAAAGGGGATTGAGGGAAGAGGGGGGATATAACAAGTGAATATCATAAACAAATTTAGACTATTTGTTTAGTAACCAACCCGAAAACTGACAAAAATTACGCAAATCACAACATGTGTCGTCACATTTTTTGACTCGACGATGTGGTGAGAATGTTAACTGTCATTTACATGTGCAAATTGTGTGCTGAATCCATTGCAGATTAATAGAGGGTGCAAGGGTAATAATCGGCGAACCCGTAGGTACATGTCTGCTTCACTTACCTGCCAACTCCGTATATTGATAGGATACGGGTTATTCAAACCACTCTTGAAATCCGAAGGGAAATCGAAACTGCCGTCATTGAAAGCCACGCCTCCGAGGTCATAGTACCCTAACGTACATGCGAGATCAGAGCTGTGGGAAAATCACAAAAAATAAAAGCTCACTGGGAAAATTCAATGATTTTTAGACAACAAAAAAACTGATCCCTAAAACTTCCAAACCTGGCGTGATTTTCATAACGGTGGTATCATCCCTGCGCTCAGCGGCAATAGACGTACAAATATATAGACCACAATCGTGCAATGCGTTCTCCGGAGGCTTATTACCTGCTTATGCTCTTGACTATATCCCTACACTTATTACAACTTTATAACCCACATGACAGGGAAGTATAATCATCAATCGTTAACGTTACTGATCAGGGACCGGCTTTTAAATTAAATTTAAATCGGCAATAGATGGCGTCTCGCCATGTTAAAGGTCTATCTCTATAATCCACTATTTCAAGTCCACCTGTCGACCATCAGGTTTATGAACGAGTCACATATTGTGGCTCCGGCAATCGCTGGGATGGTTTTTACAAGGTTTCCTCCCAGTGTTCCACCGTAATAAAGCTGTGTACAGTGTGAAGTGGACAATCCGTCGTCATATAAGTGAAATACCGGCTGGCGAGTATTTATTGTTTTGGTAAATGTTTCTTATTGATGACCCAGGGAATATATTTTTACATTAACACAATCGCGTATTCGTGTATTCGTGTTGTGTCTGGCTCGTAATGATTCAATAATTATTTTAATGATTTAACACATATAATCACCGAATGTTTTACCAAGCTGACGGTCAAGGTTATAATTAGAAGTGATTGGATTTTTACGCCGTTTCTTCCCTATTTTACACTGTGTTTAAGAAAGGAACAGTATGAAATTCACCATCAGTGGTCATACAAGTGAAATACTGTTGGGTACAGCGTTAAACCCCAATCAAACAAACAAACAAATCATGTCCGCCTCGTTAAGTGCATGATGAGATTGTGAAACCGTCTGATAACAGTGATCACCTCATTTGTCTGCATGTTATTATTACCAATTTTGTAATCCAGTCAACCAAAAGTTCTCCTATGATAAAATATTAAATTTACACAGTATATCAACTGATGTTTATGAATGGTAATAGACGGAAAATATAAAATTCATCAGATTATTTATTATTTTTTTGTGTGTGGTGTTTTTGTGTGTTTGTTCGTTCGTTCGTTCGTTTGTACTAGAGTGTGATCGTGTGTCAGGCCAATTGTGCGCGAAGTACGATACTTGAAAATAATAGACAAAGTTTTAACACCACCTATATAT
>JARFOD010132409.1:0-13688 GCA_031763545.1 Mopalia muscosa
ATTAGGAAGCATTGTCATCAATTAACGCCTAAACATTTATAGACCAGACACAGAGTTTTAAATAAAAATTTTCAAAAATTTATCATCGCAGTTTATTTAACCTGAAATCAGTCTGCAATAACAGAAAACTATAACAGCTGTTTCGTTGATAAAAACATGGTTTTTAGGAGATTAATTTTAAAGTTTTTTCCAAAATCCATACATATAAGTAAATGAATTCATTGAAGAGAGGGAAGAGTGTGCTTGCAATTTATGTATATATTTAATATAATATACGAGAAAAAATTGACCAGAAAGGAATGCTCATTTAGCGAAAGATTGTCAACTAGCTTTTTTCTGCTGTTATACGAGCCAGATGTTCTTTTTTCTGATACCACCTGTTGCAATTGTAAAGTCCCTTCTTGCTAACACAAGATTTATTTAACTGACAGCTTTTGTTATACTATTGATTTGAAAGAATAGCGGAATTAAAGATGGCGCCACTGTCAATTAATGTGTCTATGATAATGCCAGGACTCGTTAATAGGACTAAGATCGTGCGTGTATATACATATGTGATCCTGTAACGTGCGTGTATATATCAACCCTATCTGATTCTAAGAAAGCTCCAATCTGATTGGTTGCGGTAAAGAGAGGTCATCTGAAAGTAGAGGTTGTAGACTCTAGTTAGCTATGTTTTTCGATCTATTTAGCAAGGTAGGGAAGGAAGAGACGCTTAATGCGACCATCTTCGTTTCCGCTTTGCCTCGGGCAGATGGGCCTTAACATGATATACTCATATATCTAAAGGGGGTGGGGGAGGGGGACAAATTGCTGGAGTAGGCTTACTAGGCTATACATGTAATACACATGCACGATCGTCTTAAACCCACTAACAAGACCTCATCACAGACACGTTTAATTGACAGCGGCACCACGTTTGTTCGTTATACACTTTCTGATTGGCTGCTTGTTTCTTCAATAGTCCAATGAAATTTTTGGCACTTTCTGCTTCGAATTGAAGCAAGGGTAGTATTGTGGACCCTTGTAGTAGGAAGATACTAAGTCAGGGCGACAGTTGACAACCCATAGTCTGATGTCTCACTCGTAAACCAGAAACCTATATGTACTATTTTGAGCACTAATAAAAGTGCTAACCCTTTCCCCTACTAGATAAAAAGCACAAAATACTGTATAAATGAACTGTTAATTATGTACAATCCACCAACCCCTTACAGATTTTTAGAATCATCAGGATTTTGGATATGATATTGGATAGGATCCTAGAAGATAATTACGAAATAATAGGATCCTATAAGATTACAAAAAAATGGATCCTTAAGATAATTACAAAATCATAGGATCCTTTCAGATAATTACTAAATCATAGGATGTTATAAGATAATTACAAAATCATAGGATCCTTCAAGATAATTACAAAATCATATGATCCTTCAAGATAATTACAAAATCATAGGATCCTATAAAATAATTACAAAATCATAGGATCCTTTAAGATAATTACAAAATCATAGGATTTTATAAGATAATTACAAAATCATAGGATCTATAAGATAATTACAAAATCATATGATCCTTCAAGATAATTACAAAATCATAGGATCTTTTAAGATAATTACAAAATCATAGGATCCTATAAGATAATTACAAAATCATCAATCCTATAAGATATTACAAAATCATAGGATCCTATAGGATAATTACAAAATCATCATTCCTATAAGATATTACAAAATCATAGGATCCCATAAGATAATTACAAAATCATAGGATCCTATAAGATAATTACAAAATCATAGAATCCTATAGGATAATTACAAAATCATAGGATCCTATAGGATAATACAAAATCTTAGGATCCTATAGGATATACTCTTGGTAAGGGACAGTCATATACCACACAATACTGTAAACAGCGACACTTCGTCTCCGCAGCTCCCAGTTTATGGTTAATGGCTGGAAATGATGGTAAAATCTTTCACCCATACAGACGAGATGAAAAGTAAGTCTAGCTATATAATGACAACAAAATAACCTCTCAATGTAACGTTTACAACCAAGTTGAATGACCTGTCAAACATTTAACATAGACATAAAACTGTAGGACGCCAGCAGAGTTAATACCGTATTCATATAGCATAGTTTCGTAGCTTTATTCATTCGTATCTTATCAGCGCTACGCAGATTTGTAATGATTTGTCGATGGGGATTTGGTCACGTTGGACATATGTTCTGTGTTTAACGGTTGCGAAACGGTACAAACTGAAGGCATTCGAATCAATTAAAACGAATTTCCTCCTCGCAACCAGACATTTGTTAGCGTGTGATAGACAATAAGTCATATTGACCAATCACAGAAAGTGAAACTGTTCTCTATATACTTTATGTAGATAGAGCAGCTTTTGCTTGCCCTCACCTGGATTCGAACTTGGATCCTGCCTATGTCATATAAAGTTCAGTGCAGAGTATACAGTTTTTCGTCTCTTGAGATAACGACTCCTGCGCTGAGCAAATCTAATTTATTTCTTCGTTTATTTATTAATTTATGATTTATTTATGTTTATTATTTATAATTGCTTTGTTGCTGCGTGATTGATTGAATGATTGATTGATCAATTGATGGGTTGATTAATTCATTTATTCATTCGTTCGTTCGTTCGTTCGTTCGTTCGTTCGTTCGTTCGTTCGTTCATTCATTCATTCATTCATTCATTCATTCAGTCATTCATTCATTCATTCATTCATTCAATCAATCAATCAATCAATCAATCATTCATTCATTCATTCATTCATCATTCATTCATCCATCCATCCATCCATCCATCCATCCATCCATCCATCCATCTATCCATATACTGTGGAGATATATATTGTTTCTAGGTCGCTTACACATTTTGAGCATAATGCAGCGGAGATAACCTAACTACGCTTTCAACCCCATTATATTGGCTCACTTATTTTTCATGGAGCACAACGTTTTCGATATGAGCACAGTATTAATAATATTTTTGTTTTTTTTAACTTCCAAGAGCAAATAACCTTTGCGACAACAGCCATTTTCCTTATCTTATGGTTGATTTGGTCTAAATGGGTACTTAGCCTCTTTGAGGTGAGATTGTTTACCGATATTCCTTAGACGTTGCCGATTATATTCAAGAAGTCAAGTTAATTGAAACAGTGCCTGTCTAGCCTTATCACTGAAGTGACGTATGAATAAAGTTGGATTAATTTTTAACGTATAATATGGTTATCGGCCATTTTCAGAAAAATTTACAAATAATGGTCAAGACATTTTTTAGCCTCTTTAAGGACTTTACAGCTAATCAGGGGTAAAATTTTGACTTTTTTTTTTACCCCTTTCTGAAATTTTCTTTTCATAATCTTGATAATGCAAAAAGAGTGACAAAAAAATTTGGTATTTTAGAATGTTTTTTTTTAGATTTAAATTGTAAAATGCGTGCTTCCAAGATTAGGAATATCGAAGGGCGGAAGGGATTAACGAGATTATCTCACCTCGACTGACTACCTGCTGACTATTTCCACAAACCAATTAGCGAAAGGTCCACAGATCAATTAAATGATCGTTGGGGATATGTATTACAGCCAAACAGTAGATGTGGGGAGCAAATGTTTATGGGTGGTAGAACACACTATACGGACTACTCACGCCTCTAATAGGACTCATACTGTTAGCCATTTACAAAGGTGTGAACTAATCTCTGATGTCCGTGTCTGTAAGATTTTGGACATAAAACTGCCATTTAATGACATTGTTTTGAAATTGTATACTAAAAACAATATTGCAATAGATAAAACTCTATTTCGCCTTTTCATTCAATTATAAAACAACCTAAATTTTTTGGAGTATTCTTGAAACAAACCCGAGTTCAATCACTTACAAACGTTTAGGCTGTTTTCTCAGCTTTCGATTTTCTTGATTTTTATGATTAAAATCGTTTATTTCTCGAACACTATTTGCTCTAAGTGTTTGAAATTTGACCGAGGCAATCTTGAAGCTATTATCTAAATAATCGTCATGCATTTTGTTGATATTGATTTTCGTTTTTAAGATATTTAGCAAAGACTTTTTAAGGGCAGATTTTTATTTTTTACAATTTTTTTTATTAATTGTTCAAAAACTAACTTGAATTGAGAAAAACCCTATGGCGGTTTTTTAGTTTAAATACCGGTCTACACAGACATGCACGTTTGGAGTAAAAATCTCAAACCATCTAAGAAAAATAAAAGTTACAAACAAGGGTCTGTTTTAAAAAAATATTGGAAGTTTTTCTTTATTTTTGTAATTGTAAAATAAAAGAAATCAAAGTGTGACATTATATTTAGAATCTTGAAATCCTCTGTTTTCTAAATATAAATGCTGTTAATGTAATCATCCTTTGGAAATACTCGCAAAAGCCACAACAATATAGGAGTCGCATTTTGTACTCCTGATTAGCGGTAGAGTCCTCAATCTTTTTCAGTACATTTAACATTTGCTTTAGCTAAAAAATCAAGGTTGATCTTTACGGTATTGTATCTTTTAAAAACTAAAAGTGGCGATAAGCTGTCGCAAAGTTTTGAAAAAAAAAAAAAAAAAAAAAAAATCAAAGATTAAAAACAATTTTGTCATCACCGTTATCTGTAAAATTGGAGCCAACATGTAAATAATTTTAAATTCCCAAAAGACAGGACATCAAATATGCTTTTAAAAAGTTAAATGCAGTGTAGTTTTTAATCATTCTTATACACTGATACATTTAAAAACAGAAAAAAATGTTCCTCTTTGAGATTTCTCACTACCGTTATTATTCTTTGTACTTGATTAATCAGTTAAAAGAACATACAGAGGGCTCTGCTGTCTTATTTTAATGTGCTAGGATATAGGAAGCCACTATTGATTTTTTTAAAAAGGTTTTTATTTTTTTGTTTACATTTACCGTTATTTGCACATTTTTCTGAAAATGGCCCTTATACATTTTAGGCCACAGAGTTGATTCGCTTTGTGTACTTCATGGAGCTGAGTTCGGTAAAGCGCCGTTTTATTGTGGGAATTCTGACAGGGACCGTCTGGACTATAAATATGTGTGTGCTAGTCTTGATAGCTTATCTTCTGGACGGCGTATCATGGAGAATTCTACAAGCCGTCCTTTCTGTTCCTGCATTGATGGTTATAGTGGAAGCAATGTAAGTGACGAACACTACGGCCAGTTAGTTATCCTATTAAACTTGATTATGCAGAGGAAAAAGTCATTCCTTTAACACTTAATTAAAAGTGATAATTTTGTAGAAAATTCTGACATTTGTCTCAAAACTTCTCCCAATATAGGCTGGATAGAAATGACGGAGGAGTATTAAAAGTCTTGTTTCGATTAAATCAATTCTAGTTTGATACTGCCATCAACAAATGCCAACAGTTGAATTGCATAGTGTATTTCAATGTACATGTCAATATCATGAATAAAATAAAAAATCTCCAACATTCCAAGAGAAATTGTTATAAACAGAGGAAAACTAAATAATACTTAGATATTTTTTTGATATTTATTGTAAAGAAAAAGCTAACTAAAAAAAAATTGTAAAATTATTACTACAATAAAATGAAAAACATTGATTTTTACATTTTTAATCGCAGAGTAGTTAAGGGGTCGTTAATGTGGCTTTACGCAAATGACAGACTTGAGGAAGGATCCAAATTGTTACGTGAAGCAATGAAAGTTAATGGTGTCACAGAGGAAATGTTTTTGTCTGATGAAAATGACTCACCCGTTATATCTAAGGACAAACATGTAACCCCTCGAGGCACTGATTTGATCGGTATTGACAACATTGGATATAAAACTACGGAAGTCGATCATACCAACTGCACTAAGGAAGAATATTCCAGTAAAAACGTTGCACAAAAAACTGTCGACGACGATTTGGAATCCGACGAGGCCAAAGTTTCAGTGATAGATGTGTTGAAAAACAAAACTACGAGAATATTGACTTTAATAGTATGCTACACATGGTAAGTTTATTACAAATCGTTCATGCATACTAGCAATTTTCATAGTCTGGCTATTCTAGTGGAGAAAGTAAAGTCTTAAATTTTATTCTTTATAGCAAATTCATAGGAATATTACGAACATTTTAATATTTTAATAAATTACTGATAAGCGTGTTCTTCTATAAGCAGATCCGTTTTCTAAGGTGGTTTTTCCAATCTTCCTTATATATAAATAACTGTTTTGTTATTTGATGGTAAACAGAGTTGTTGTGGCATTGAGACAAACAGAGAGAATTCGTTTATTTGTAAGACTTATGCTGTTGTTGTTGTTGTGCAGATACTTTAAAGATATAAAGTTTTCTATTTCATATCTAGGTTTTACAAACTATATTCAAGCTGCAGAGTTCTGGATCTCTAATAATACTATGTAGCTTTTTTTTTTTTAGAGATTCTGAGTTAGAATGAACAGAATTGTTTAATTTCAAGTTGTTTTTCACCTACCGGCTGTTATGGATTCAATTAGTACTGTTCAATCAAATTTGATATATTGAACTTTCTGACACATTTTATATGCCAGACGAGCCTTGGAATCGCTGATTACCTTGTTAAAAAATAGGGAATACTGATGAATTAGCTGTTGCCAACCCACCATTTCTGGCTCTTCCTCCTTAACCATATAATTGGAATTTTATCAGAATGGCTCGTAACAGCCAGTTTCTAGGCATGTAAACATGTACCTTATTATTGGATACAGAATGTATTCTATGGAGACATCAAACGTGTATTACGCCGGAAAGTATATTTAATTGAAGACTTGAAGAATTGGCCTACTTACAATTCCAAAGTAAGTCAATTACACTGTTAACGTAGTTAAAACTCTGTAGCTAACAATATTTTTATCATGGGTTGCTGAGTACGTCAATATACTGTTAAAGGCTGCAGAAAAACAGGTTGCACATTTCATTTGGCCACACCGATTTTTGTTTATTTTTGTTATTGATTTATTGATTACCACGAATCTAAGGGGCAATACGAATCCGATATGTTCTGTCCTACTTTATGTGTCTTTTGACTCATGGGCTGTGGTGGGGGTGGGGGAGGCTCTCAGAGCTAACAGGGTATATGCTGCAGGTTTGTCTGTGGGGTCTTTGTATTATACATGTGTCCTGTATTTGTCCTGTCTTGTTGTTGTTTGTCGTCAGTGGCGTCGATGGTAGTTTCCTCCACCCTAGGGCTAGCGCCCTAATATGAGTGAAATAACCTTAAGTACCGTGTGAAACCAAAATCAAATAAACAAAAATTGGTACCTTTGTTAGTTGGCAGTGTTCTCGAAAGTTCCCATCTACTGGACTAAAAAGCAGTCACACGTCGGGAATAACTAGAAGTACGACTCCAAACTGGAGACAAAAACGACAAGCAGAGCCGTATTAGGAAGAAAATTGAGTTCAAGACAGATAATCTGATTTTAAAGCTACTCAAAATTTATTGTAATGTATTTTTCTTTTTATTGAAAGGTTTGTTAACAGTTTGGTTTACTACGGTATATTCTTCATGGCCAGCGACTTAGCCGGGGATAGATATCTGAACTTTTTCCTGAGTTCTGTGGTGGAATTTCCGGCAGACATTGTTCTCTTCGTCTGTTTGAGATTGTAAGTACCACTCTATGTTTAGTCTACTTTTTTGTGTTTACTAACGGACATGTTTGCGTTTAGGGTTATATCATTTAAATTAGTCGACAACAGCGCTGTTGGTCATTTGTGGAAAACTGACAAATAAATGCCTCTGCCATCTTCCTAGTTATTGGAAAGCTATATCGAAAGTCGATCCACCACGGTTGAGCCACGAATTGAAAGGGAACCTCAACATTATCCTGCCCTAGTGCTTATTCCCGGTCCGTTGTATCAAGTGGACATTTTGCTGGTCTTGTTGATCTTTGTCCCCCAAAAAGTAAGCTGTGAGGGAAATTTACGCTCAATGAAAGCCAAATGATTGTTAATGTAACAGAAAAAAATATGAAGTCGTAGCGTTAAATATGAAGGCAACAAGGGAGAGGTATATAACAAACATAGCTGTGTTGATTTTGTTGTATCACTCACTCACTCGGTCAATTCAATTTTTTTCTTGAAAATGTAATACCTTTTAGTCTTTATACATCAAAGCCAACTGTTTTAAATCACAGCCTCAATACCGTAAGTCAAAGTTTCTATGAAAGAGGAATATTTTATCTCTGTAAGAGAAAGTCGTTGATGTATTGAATAAAATCTCCTTACAAGCTGTCCTGGCTTTGACATCAAAATGACCAAAGGTTCAGGAAAAATGTTTTTATTTGTAACAATGAGCTTTACGTGTATACATGAATTCCCACTATCATACATTAATTCAAATTTCGTGAACAATTTTAATTACAATTTTCTGTGAGACCGCGACCCAAAGTCAGCTGCTGTGAGACCGCGTCCGCGTCCCAAATTCACCTGCTGTGAGACCACGCTCCCCAAGTTTTCACGAAACAAGATCTTCTGTAGCTTTATGAAAAGGGGTTTAATAGTAATTAACTATTAGTGGTTGACCCTGAAAAGAATATCTGATTTTGAAGCTCTGTTGAGAAAACAAATTTTTATATTGCTTGATTTGCATTTTCCCTGTTGTTATTATTACAGCTTCGGTAGGAAGAAACCATTGGTTGGACTACACGGTCTCTGTGCGGTTTCCTTACTCCTCGGGGGCATACTGATGGCTACACTAGGTACATTATCAGACATATCGTTTATATAAGTTTAGGCTTTACAATATTTCACGAATTTCTTTCCGCTTAACTCGTCCCAAATCTTGTTCACGGAACAGATTGTCTGATGTTAGCTCATTCATATCACAAGAGCCAATAATATCAAAATGATATAGTTACTACAACATAATAGAATAATGCTTTTTATACCAGTTATTAATATGGACGACTTCGCATTCAGGCTGGATAAGTTTGTGCTACAGGTACACTATATTTGGGGAACTTCAATAAACGGCTAATTAGTGACTAAATTAGCTTACCTTCGGAATGTGTTTGTCAAGTAAATGGAGGCTATTCGGTTAGATCTCGTGTGTATTGCCACAAACATTACCTGTTCGCGTCTAAAGATAAAACTGTTGACTGTGTTTGACTTAAAGACATTTCGTTATGAAATTTTTTGGTCATTCTAGACAATCCACGGCATTTGGTGTACGATTCTGTTAGCTTTATGTCTGCGATTACACTTCAGCTGTGACTTGTATTAGTATAGATACGCTTTTAATCCAAATGGGGACATGCACAATGCTTTTAGGAATACCTTAACCGAGTTTATATATCTGATTAATAAACTATATACATGATGAAATTTTACCCTTGATTTCGGCGATAGCTGGGGACGGTTTGGCTAGGTTTCTAACCGGTTTTCCATAACAATACAAACCATGCTATGTATTTATCAGCACAATACAACTGAGTCCGATGCAAAGCGAAAATCTAACAAGCAACAATTGGAGTGCTACCCTGATAACCTGTATTACCTTATTTGTCTATAGAAGGGAGATCATTGATGTCCAATGTTTGTATATGAGACAAACAAAGTCGTGGCGCAAATCATTCAATTGAATGGAGTCGCCAATAAACTAAATTATGTATGTATTGAAGTGCTACGTACTTTTGTATTTCCCGCCTTATGACACCATATTTATATGTATCTGTCGTTTATTTCAGACAGTGACAGCAGATTCGTCATACTGCAGATCGTGACTATGATTGGCAAGTTTGGAATTTCTGCAACCTTCTCTCTGATATACATATATACCTCGGAGGTTTACCCGACAAACTTCAGGTAGGTTTTAACGTGACATTTCCTGTGGTTATAGTTATGCCTTGGGCGAATTTGAGCAAATTTACACTTAATTTGGCCCAATTAGACTACTAGCGTCCATGATAATGACGGACCCACGTTCTAACTAAGCTAATGCAATTTCAATAAACCATACTTTGTTTGGAAAACACGGACGTCGGATAATCTTCAATAATACTAGTCTTATAGCCGCGGGTTCATTTCGGTTTGGTAACTTATTCATTCAATATTTTTGCTTCTGAAACAAAACAAAAAAGAAGGATGTGTCCTGAAAACTCCGTAGCATTACAATTTGTCCCCGAATCGAAAAAAACTAGGCACATTCTTATCTAATATTCAATTTTAAGTTCCCTGGAATCCATCCGCCCAGTTACAAGCCAGTGGCTCGACTGAAATCAACAAAAGTCAAAACACGTTTATATACCATGTGTGTAGTCGTGTAGAAGTATTTGGATCCTGCAACGTATAGACAAATCCTAAAGTCTAGATCTTATTTGGCGTGCAAGTAAATTAATAGGGCACGAAACCTCTAAAAACATTCAAATGGGTTGTATTCTATATATCCAATTCCATTCAACGTGGTTTACAACAAGACTTCTCAAGATCACGCGTCTCACAATAACCCGCATAAACATTGGTACTACATTGTTTTTAGACGAAATTAATAGTCCAGTCAAATAAAACTGTCACCAAATCTTTTAGAAAGAACACAAAACCCTAAGAAAGAAGTAGATGAAAAATAAAATGATAGAAAAAAACAAAAAAACAAATTACCAGCAAAATGTATTCGCTACCATCATATCAAGAGATTAATGTTGTCTTGCATTTCTTGTTGCACGTGCTAACCCTCGTGTGATCTGATTGGATAAATACTACGTGTTTGTTTGCTTTTATTTTTCAGGACTACTGGTCTAGGTATAGGATCAACTGCCGCCCGACTGGGATCATTTTTAACCCCATATTCAGGAACCCTTGTGAATTTTACTATTCCTTTGTATTGTTTCGTTGTTTTGCAACTGGAGTTTCATTGCTTGTTTCATCAAACTGTGACAGTGTGATGAAGTTGTTTTCAATATGACCACCAAATTTAGTAATCTTATGTTTCAGTTGATTTTGATATCGTTAATAAGCCAGGCGTAAAATAATGGCTGTGGTCGATTTAGCAAATATCCGTCACATGACTAAGTAGGAAGAATCCGACGATACTAATGGCGCACTCACATCCCAAATAGCAGTCTGCATTTGAGGCTTGCTGAAACTAGACATTGTCTGGTCACATTGAATCATCTTCGCTAGGAAAGGTTATAACCTAGTTGTATTAACCTTTACATATTCTTAACCTTTATCGTGTTATCTGGGTCGGCTAGGGGCTGTTACCAAGTCTTTTGGGGGTTATTACCCTTAAATCCACCCGCCACAAAAATAACTGCGAAAAGACGTGTTCGAAATCAACTTATAAATAAGGTCATCATATTTTGCGGGAACAGTTTAAATAACATGCATACGTCTATGGGGAGTCGATGGATGTTTGAACAGAACTAAAAAAAAACAAATACATTTTGCCCGGTGAAGTTTCTGCGATAATAGGTGTATGTCTCAATAGAAATCCAGCATATGAAACTGGATCTGAATACAAACAAGAAGCGTAATGTCTCATAATCTCTCTATATGTATCTTTATGTATATATGTAGATACCAATTCCATGTGTTCGGATGATGCATTGGATGTATTCTAATCCATTTTCCAATTTTATTTTTGTAGGCACGCAAGTTACCTTGGGCACCCGGAATTATATTTGGCGGCGTCTGTCTGATTTTGCCATTTGTTCTACTCTGGGCACCGGAAACACATAACCGACTACTTCCTCGGACTCTGGAAGACGTTGAGACATTCAAAAAGGACAAAAAGCCCATAGCGGTTGTACCCCAAAAGTTTGTTAAATTGAGCACAGACTGACTTCCACGTGCTTATGGTTTTAATCTTTTGGTCGCCACATCTGTAGAAAAAGCTGAACAAAATTCAATCTATGATTTTATAAGTAAATATATTTTTGTATGTTATTTATGTCTAGGCTAACACAATTTTTTAAAATTTCAATGAGACATACTTGTATAGGATCTGTCATTGTTTACCAGCGTGTGGAAATTTGCTAGCTGGATCTGACTTGGGTTTAGCCTACTAGCTAGCGGTGACTAAAGACCAAATGCAGCATGCTATTATGAAAAGGAGTCTCATTTCATTAACCGTATTAACGTTATTTAAAATTAAGATTATGACAGGAGTAGAAATCTCGGAAAGGTAAAAGACTATTCTAAAACGAGTTGTACATATAACAAAAGAAAAGTGTTTGACGTGTTAATACAAGGACAAAGGCCACGAACAGGGTATTTTAGCAAGTTGAACTTATTTTATGAGCTCAGGAGGCAAAACGTCAATATTTACCAAAAACTGAACTACACACTATCTGACGCCCCTACATTAAGAGTGAATATTTTGAATATAAATAAACGTTCACAAATGGCTCCGACATCAATTGTTCAGACGATATTGCTGACAAGACAGCTAATCCACAAACACTTGCTGCAATGATACTTGTTTCAAATTATTTTGCCGACGACTATTGATCTAATGACATTTGCTCCAACAGCTGCACTAGCTGACAAAAATAATTGCCCATAACTAATGACAATTAAACACAATTATTTCGACAACAGCTTCCTGTGAGAGTTGCTCGGAATATTTGATCTTTTTTTCATTTGTTAAAGCAAACATGCCCCAATTTTGTAAAACATTGCAAACTATGCCAATTTGAGAGAAATTTGGTATTTGCCACGGATGGTCAAAAATGTGATATCATTAGCAATCAATCAACAAACAAACAACTTTGATCAATTTAGTGTCAATAAGACTTTTTGCTTTCTAGCATTATTCCCACTGATGAGTTTTACAAAGTATGGTAAACTTACAACTCCAATAAAAGATACAAATGGATACACTGTGATTCAATATTTCGGTTTATTTTAAAACCGTTATCAAACCATTTCGCTAACATCGTCTTTTTATTGTAATCTATATATTCCTTACATGTCGCTTAAATAATACCGGTAGATCCACGGACATACGATTTGTCTAAATAACGTGCTACTGTTGTATTTGTTTTTTTATATTGTTAATTTTTGATTTCACTTTCTTATCATTTGGTATGTCCAGGTCGAAAAAATGCATATTTCGTGAAGCTATACGAGGTTATGGAATCGTGTGCAGTGTCTGGATAATATGTAGCAATGCTTCAGCGGAGATCACTCGTGCCTGTTTGGGGGATTGACCCGTGACAAGGGTGTCCCTTCTCTCTCTATTTGGAAAATAAAATGATTTGCTTGATGAAATAGTAACATTGTAGAGCACTTTCTACTCATACTTGTCATCCACATCTCCCTGTTTAGCACTTGTAACTTACATAAATAAATATTGTTTTGAAAAATCCAATTATTTTAGAACATGATAGAACATGTAATTTAGTACATGTAATATACAAACATTGAAATTATCTTTATTTGCAAAGAAAAGTTACTGTGTACTTATTAATGAATTATTTTTTTGAGAAATAAAGACTTTTTATTACTGTTTTATAGTGCTATTTGTTCATAATGTATAATTATTGTCATTGTTTGGGATGCAAAAGTCCTATCTAAGTTTTTGAGTAAGACAATATAAAGGAGAGCTAAATTGAATATATTTCTGTCACCAAAAGTTGATCAAACCATATATATAATGCTGCTTAACACCAACCTAAATTGTCACGATTTTTTTCTCAAAAGCGTGTGTGTGGGGGGGG
>JARFOD010132420.1:0-13686 GCA_031763545.1 Mopalia muscosa
CCCCCCCTCCTTACGACTGATTAGTGAAGATTTCACGGCTTACTTTAAATTAAAGAACTAAAACACTATTATCCTCACAATTTTGTCACTACACCGATTCATTTACAAAGCGAAAAAAAAACCCTGCAAATCAAAATCAAGACAAACAATATTAAGTTTTTTGTTGCTAAAAAATCAACGAAATAATTCTTTTTTGATCCTCTAGGCTTATATTGTGTGATTACTTAATGACGCTCCCAACATCGTTATAGAACATAAACTCTCATTATGGCTGAACTGACGCATCTAAGAATGCTTGCCAAAAGTAGAATGGTCTATTTGTTCCACCGTATATCAATAATACGAGCCGATCGATACATCTACGTCCAATTTTAATACACCATGACATTCAATACGGCGACTTATTGCCCTCTATTGTCTAACGCAGGAAAGCTATTGGCCCCTGAAGACTAGACTATACATATAAACGTAAATACTATAATCGTTTGGCTTTTGAGATTTCAAGTCTATAAATATTCATATTTTTTTTATGTTTGTTAAAGTTATTATTTTCTATCTTATTGTCTGTTGTTCCAATTTTACCGTCGTGTAAACATACTTCCGACTTGTTGATAATTCGTCTAAGAAGGTTTTCAATATGTACTTCTGGCCAAGTCCCTAGGGCAGCAAACTAGTCAATACAGATAAATAAATGGCCTTCGGGAAACCATTTAGATTCAAATGGAACTAATTCAGTATTTTATGTGTTGAAAATAATCCGTTTACCTACTTGACCATATAGCATCTGATCTCTATATTTGGCAGAATATTTGGCAGAAGGTAGCTTACTGCGTATAAGAATTCCCATCCTCCTGAGGCAAAGCTTCTAACTCAACAAGCTCCATATCAGAAATAGAGTTTCAAGTCGTGTCTAATCTCGCCTCGCGAAGAAGGGCGACTTCCGGCTATACACGGTATTCGCAGAAGGACCATCGGCAACTCTAGCCATGGCTTTATACAGCTAGCTTTATACCATGCTCACATTCAAATGAAACATTCAGCCACTTGTGGTATTGTTCTTTTTTTGAGTTAACAGTTTATTCCATAGGACAATTTTTTTTTTCAAATCCGTTGTGAATCGAACCCACGGACCGCGGGAACTGACTTATATTCATTAGCTTCAAATGCTGGCCATCTCTACAACTACTATTAAAAAATGGAATTTTATAGTAGCTTGAGTATTTTGGTTTCCGATATTCCTATCTAATTAAAATCAGATCTTTAAAATGCTCCATCCCCCGTCGTACTTTTCTCGTGGCTATAGCGTTTTAGAGATCTTACTTTAACGAAATGTCCGACATTCATTACCCCCTCCGATGGGAGAATGACAAAGTTCCCACTTCCCAGCCAGCTGATAGCAATGAAGTTATTCTTTCATTCCCATCTGGTAATCAAAAACAAAATTAGGCCATTTTACGTGAGTAAAATAAATAAAACATATTGGCAAAAACATGTCTATCTCATTGCAGACATCGTTTGAAAGCGACAAATGTTACAACTATGTACTTTATCTGATATATAATCGTACATTAGTCATTGATCTGGAATATATAGCGAGTCTCCTTAACACTATAAATAGGCAATTCCATAAACTATTTCTGGTAGACGTGTTTGGAAATATGGGCATTGTGTGATACAATACATAAGCAAAGATTCTGATTATTAACACTGAAAATACGGTAGTTCGTGACTTTCTATGAAGTAAAGGTCATGTGCGTTTAAAGTATGCCATCAAAGTCTCCGCTCTTCATTTTTTTAAATATATATTTTTGAATAAATGAAGAGAGAAATAGTTATATATCATGCTCTAAGTAAAGTCACAGACCAGTTTCTAAATAAATCTTAATATTGAGTTGTTACGGGTAACTTACATACAGAGAGACATACCGGGTTCAAATCCCGGTGCAGGCAAGAAAATTTGTCTCTCTTCGTTCATTCAAAATATATGTACACGTATATGCATCATATATATGTTAAATGATAGGTTTTTCCGTTTCCAGACAGATATGAGTTATTTGATACAGAAGGGAGTTTCATGTCAACCATGTTCATCGTTTAAGTTATTGTCTTGGGTAAACACGTGGTTGAACAGGAAGGTTTCAGATAAATATAAAACACGGTGGAATGAAAACCATTTCTACTCATCATAGTCATCTCAGCCTTTAATATTAAGCCAGCAGTTTAATTAACAAACTTCAAACGAATGCCCTCTGAATGTCCAGGGATGATGAAATGATATATCCGATAGGCATTGGGGTTCCTAGTGTTGATCGTGTTTTGTCGCTACTAGTAAACACACACATTTCTGAGTACAATAAATTGCTTATCATACGAATAGCGTGTGATAAGTTGAGGTCAATCAGAGATGTAAATTCTACAAGATCATTTATTAAACAATTTCCCGAGCCTTATTTGATTCCACTGCTAGGTTTAAAGTAGGCTACTATATTCCATGACAAACAAACAAAAGGACTGACTCCGACTCAGTCATGTTATCTAAAATTCTCATTGAAATATTATTTGAGAAGCGAATGCTTTTTTCACTCCTCAATCCTGCTTTAATTTTATATCTGATTCTATACTGTTTGAAGTATACCACCCGGAAAGTTCAAGGTTTGTTACAAAATTGTTGTATTAGTCTAACTGAGTCAAACTGCAACATAAGTTTACTTAGTCAGTGGGCACAGCAAGTAAATAACTCCAGACATTGGGCCTCTTAGTTGCAGGTCAACGAAACATCCCAAACTAGTCCAATAAGAGCTACCAATTATTTGGGGGATCGATTCAATACGAGATCTATAAATACCCCATGTATCATGTACTGGGAGTCATCCGTGGAGAAATATGTTATATCTGTGTCTAATTCTTACCGATTGACTTGGCCAATCTCTTGATTCAATAAAAATATTGACGTTTGAAGCCCAGAGGATCAATGACTGTCAGATCAGATCAGGATTCACGGCTATTGGTCAATTTACCCTCTGAAGATTGATACTCCGTGGCAGAGATTTCGTCAGGCGGGGTACATGATATGGTTTCACACAATGAATAATCCGCGAAGAGCGATATAAATCGTTAAACTCGATCCTCTATAATTCTGAATCTTGTCAATGTGCAATTAAGGGGTTATTCGTCAAATTGCGCAGAACTGAGTATAACTGTGTTGTGGAACAGCAAACCATTTGTAAGGCTCATTAGTAGAGAAGTTCGGACCAGCCTCGTTAAAAACTGCCGGGTATGGGTTACAATGTCATGGAAGACGATTCCAAGTAATGGGCTACCGTTAATAACAAAGTAAAAGTGCCCTTCTCAAAAACAATTATAAACGAAATAGTACTAGTATATAATTTAATTACAGGTCTGTTTCCATCCACAGAAGAGATATGATTCCAATAGTAACCAATATAATACGTCGCCACGTGTTGAACAAAGGGACACCAGAGGAAGAGTGAGGCGTCACATCCCATTCCATTAAGCAAATTAAGACAAAGGCAACATAAGCAAGGGTTTAAACTGGAATTGTGAAAACGTGCTTACAAAGACAATTTTGTCTTTAATCAGGGAATTGGGAACCGTGAGGGAAATCTTACGGAGAGGACCCGGACCATGTTCAAATAAAAAGGGATTAATCGTACCGAAATCGACGAGCTGCTCTTAAAGAGAAGATCTCGTAACCTGGGTTAACACAAAGCAATAACAGATCCAACAAGTCTAGAGCAAGAGGGTGAAGTAATCCCCACGATCCCATGTCAGCCAAGGTCTTTGAAGAGCATATTTTGAATAGAGCTGCTGTAGGCAGAGATTCGATCTATATGGACCTCAATAAGCATACCTCTGGGTTCAGATAGATCACCAGAAAAGACATTACGAGACTAATGAACAGCATGGTATTTAGCAGGCATGTTTTGAATAGAGCACTTGTTATCAGGGATCCTATCTATACGGCCTATTCAATGAGTATAGCTCCGGGTTCAGATAGATCACCAGAAACGACTGTAGGAGACTAGCAACAGCAATGTTTTTAAACGGCATGTTTGATCCGATCTATATATGGGCTTCTCAATTTGCATAACCGAGGGGCTGGTAGAAGCCAATTGTTTAAAACTCAAAGAAAGGGAAAACAAAAAGTTTTGCTTCAACATCGAAGTTTCAGTTTTGAAATTAAATTTGCTGTAAAAGTGTGAATTTTGAATACAACTGGTCTAAATGAGTTCAATCCACCGGCAGATTAGCGGCCTGAAGGCTACATTTTACTTCTATCAGCCCATGAGATGCGTAAAGACCATAAATAAGATGCTTAGTATTGTCCTGCTTGTCCTTTAAGTGTAGGACATTCTTGTGTCGGTATCCAGTCAGTGTCTGGATGTTACAATGGGAGACGTGAATCGATATCAAAGTACTCCTAATGAGGCCACCATTTGATGTTATGTTATGTCCGCTTAAAATCTTAAAGATCGAGAGGCTGTGAACTGGAGTTTGCTTACAAGAAGTGCCAGTGGCCTTCATTTCAGACGTGATAATTTGATCTGTGGTTAAAGGACGTTAAAGAAATGAGGGGAAATGTAATTAATTTCCCGATTCGTTTGTACGCCTTGGCGATGTTTAGATGACATGAGGTGAAGTCCTTCAAGTTGATCGCTCTGGTATCAATGTCCATCTTCAGCTCCAATAGGTTTTCTTCGGAATCGACTTCCAAATGCACTTTCCTTAACGATATCGAATTATCATGCTTTAATACATAATCAAATAAATGAGTTGTACATAATAATTGTAGAAGTATACCATTCTCAAATATAATCGATTCTACTTCCTACGTCAAGACATTGACTCTAAAATACACCCGGGCAATCTTGTTTTGCTCCTCTTTTATTTTCTGTCTGTGGCATATGTAGGCTTAAATATTAGCGGAAATTAATAGGCGATGGCCTGGCATAGAGTACGACAGTTGTCTTAGCCTTGTCCATTATAGAAAATTTCGCGAGAATACAATTGTAAGTAGGCCCTATACGTGACCAGACGAAATTTGTTTTTGCTC
The DNA here is from genome assembly GCA_031763545.1 of Mopalia muscosa. Taxonomy (NCBI): domain Eukaryota; kingdom Metazoa; phylum Mollusca; class Polyplacophora; order Chitonida; family Mopaliidae; genus Mopalia; species Mopalia muscosa. The sequence continues at coordinate 5,075 of JARFOD010132420.1, forward strand.
AATACACATAATGTTCTCGAAAATGGACTGTGTGGTGTATATCTCAAAGCTATACCAGGAAAAAATACACAAACATATTTTGTGAGGACTAAGGGGAGTAACATAGAAACGCCATGCCCTACTAAGATAACAAAGAAAGATCGTCAATCTATAACTGATTCGAGGAGAAAGGCAAAGCGCTGCAGTAGCCTTAACACCCCTTGAATTCATCACTTTGAAACAATCAAGTAGGCTCCAAGTAGAATATATACAAAAATGGAACAGTCTACTTTTATACGAGGGGTGTCTTGTCAAATTGTAAATGGGTTCCATCCATCAACACCTCCAGGCAAATTAGCTTCATCCAAAGAGCAGTTATTTTTTTCTCAGAAACGGGAGATAACCCAAAACAAACACTTTACAAACAGTGATTGACGACCACACGATATAACCTATCAGTTAACATCATTGGCTTGAGTAGAACTGACGAGCGCGTGTCACCATAGCTCTATATCTAAGGGCTTTTAGAAAATATATCACCTGAGACGGTGAAGATTCTACTACTCAACAAGACCGTTACTGTTCAAATCTGTTTACAGCCTTTGACGTCTGCGTCACGCCATACTTGTGTGTTGTAATCAACGTACATTTATAATTTATAACTAGCCTACTGGCGGAAACGGACCTGGACCAAAAAAATAAACTGAAAACTAACATCCCCAGTCATTTACTCGAATCAACGGAAGGATTTCCCTTTGCTGGAGTCTTCAGTAGCACTGTTGGTGGACCCATATAGATTTGTACCGGATATGGATTATATACTTGGGTATTGGACATCGAAACGAATTTTGACAGTCGTTTTACCATTAACAAGCAGACTGCCAGTCAGCTTTGCTACACCCAGCAGAAAGTTGACTTTCAGTTTAACAGTGAGATCACGTGCTGTAACACCCAACTGAAATTTTACAATGGCTTCTGAGAATCGCCATCATCGTCACCACCATCGAGCGTCATGGTCATGTTTTCACAACCAGGGCTCTCGCTGTAATAGTTTACAATGGATGGACGCTCTTTTATGAATATGGTCAAAAATAGATCCTTTAGTAAACTATAGAAGGCTAGATGATTAATTATACTAGACTGTTCATCAAAACTCCAGGAAATTATGCGATGGATTCATGAACGATTTTGTTGATTGGGGAACACCGGAGACTTTCTCCCATAGGCCCAGTTTCCATTCCCGGTCTATGGAATTGAAAACCGAGAGGAAAATAACCTTATATTTAGGATTGACAGTAAACTGGTTAATGGCTGCCATGAACATGGACACAGTGATTCCGAACAGACATCCGGATCAATGATAAATACATGATAAATAAAACTGTTAATTTGTATTGACATTAATTTCAGTTCCAAGTTAAGACACCTTGCAGGACCGGGGGCGAAACTAAGCCTGGACGCTTATACGCGTAGCAGATCAAATCAAATCACTAATTTAAAAAATCCAAAAAAAATCTGAGATAAGCTGTTTACATGGAGTGACGTCATATAATCCAGGATTGAAACTGACCGCGCTTTGAATAACTTACTCCATAAGACACAATCAGTGGATTATATTTGCGCTGGTCGTTTATATATATACACACAATGACCCAGTCCGGGTATATTGATTGTGAGAGCCAGACCTCAATGCATTAACCAGTAATATTACTAATATGTCAATTTCAATTTATTTTTACAAAACTAGTTTATACTAAGCTATCCTTAATTGACAAATACTAAAGTAATGTGTGATTTTATCATGGCAGCATTTGAAATTAATCTTTTATTCCGAATATCTACAATTATGCAAGACAAGTCATTGCAATGTGAGATTTCAATATACCGTACCCTCAACGAATTGCTTGAGAGATTCAGAACAGTGGATATGTTATAGTCAAGAGGCGACTCGATGAGGTTATTTCATCTCTCAGACACGCTGAGGCAGATTAAAGTCCTCGTCCGTCCTAAATATTATTGTATTTTTTGTAATGGAAGGCTTGCATTTGTCCCTTTTTGATGTAGCTGTGGAGGAAAAATCTACTCAAAGCCTTTAAATGAATTAGAGTGAAATTAAGTCAAGCGTTTGGAAGTTAAATGTAACTAACTTCACAAGATCGCTATATGCTTTAGCTAGACCTCCGGCACCAGGGATATTAACAGGGTCAAAAAGAAAGTTTGATGTAACACTACGCTATCTTAACTTATTCCAACAGAAACTCAGGGCATATGTTATAAATAGGCTTTTCAAGCAAAAGACGTGTAAAATAAACACACAAGTTAAACCATACAGAAGTATTAAATTCAAACAATATTACCAGATATATTTATAACACAAAAATATATACACTTACAATTATATTTTATTGTGAACTATCTCAGTCTATAATATTTTTAAAACATACATATTAAACAAACATACATCATTGCATGATGTTTGAATAACGCCATGGCCAGATATGTTAATGACACAAAATATATACACATACAAATAACATATTGATGGTGAACTATAGCTCTATTTAATATTTACATGTCCATTACAACATAGTGGTGAAAACTTTAATGGTATTAAATTAAATTGAATTAAAACCACATGGCTCAGTCCTTTTATAACATAAAATATATACCGTTTCAATTTGTACTATTTGTCCGACCCGAAACCCAAACTATCTCAACCTTCCTTATGGGGCTGTATTCTATGGGGTCTTCAAGAGGGACGACAGCGGCTATATAAGTCATTTTAGTAATCCTATCATTGTACTTAATCCATCTTAATATTAATATATGTCGTCTTACTAGTATACACCATTTATAACAGACTTGTAAGCGTGTACGTTACCAACGTCGGGAGACTATTAATATATGTGAATATATTTTCGTCTGAATATGGATAGTATAGAAACTACAGATTTAATGAAGAAAAACGAAATAATTTAAAAGCAGGCACAAGGCTGGTTTAGGGTATTTGAAATAAAATAGAGAATCCAGCCCTAAACTGGTACAAGCATGGAGTTAATACTATGAGTAACTCTCTGGTTAGAAATGGTTATTGACAGGACGGAATGCCTGAGAACTGAGGAGCCATGCGGCCACAAGACTGTTTACATTTGACAGCTCCTCCTAAGACCCTAGTAGTTATGTCGACTGTATTTTTTTAGTAGTTACATCCTTATTTAATTATAGCTAGGTTTAAACTAACAGAACAACAAACGGCGCTTAAGGACTCGTAGCGTAAGTTACCGAGAACACCCGGTATTGCTTTAGAGTGTCACATTGTAGAGTGAACATAATGGCGGTGGTGAGAAATCAAACGAGGAGTCTAGTTATAGGTTATCATAATGAGTGTTATCAGACGTTATGATAGAAAACAAGCCGTTTGCTGAAAAGGGAAATTGTCAGTATGTAATGTCGTTATATACTGTGATTCTAACTGAGTAATTTGACATATAGACCGAGCGACAACTCCAAGAAACGACAAGATCCACGTGTTTAGTTTCTATATTTCGGTTTATTATATCATCATCACCATCCTGTTGAAGATTCATTAAACCGAAATATAGAAACTAAACACGCGGATCTTGTCGTTTCTTGGAGTTGTCACTTTGGTCTACTATGACGTCTTTATGTAGGTTTTACTTGTTGTTGTCTGGTTTCCCTTTCCGTACATCGTTCAACGAAAGTATCTCCAAATAATGAAATATGATCAAGCGGCTGCTTATAAAACATCGGTAGATTGTGAGACGACGTGAAGCTTCGCAACGTCGCTTAGTAACTTCGCGCATCGCTTCGTAACTTCGTGCAGCGCTTCGTAACTTCGCGCATTGCTTCGCAACTTCGCACATCGTCGCACGTTGTAACTAGTTTATATAAGCATGGTCTTAACTGGCTTCCATAGTTGCTTGCTTTTAATTATAAGTACACTATGAAGTACAGTTGATCATTTAATCCTAAGCACGACGTATCTGCCTTATGTCTTTGTTTTTATGGTTGTTCCAGTCCTCCTTGTTTGATCTGTCAAACTAGTAACTATTTTAACAAAGCAAAAAAGGAAAAACCTCACACCCGTACACTAAAAACTTCACTAGAGTCACACGGTAACGTACAGTTTCTTATTTCATTTTAACCGCGACGTGTCTGCCTAATGTCTATGTTCTTAGGGTTGCTCCGGTCCTCTTTTTTCAAATCTGTCAAATGAACAATTTTAACAAAGCAAAAACAAAATATCCCAAAAATGCCAACCAGTACACTTAAAGCTTCCCTAGAATCACAGCTTTCTCCTTTTAATTCCAATTGCGATATTTCTTTACAAGGTACGTTTTTCTAAGCTAGCTCAGAACACTGTTCACATAGCAGTATATATTACAATAGTTAGCAGATCAAGTTTGTAGTACAGATCAACACACGGTATGAGTTTGCTGGGCAGTAAGTTATAGCCCAACAATACATGGTGCATTGCATAATACAAGTTATGTATGTGGAAACACGTATTCCTGTTTGCTGAACTCAATAACTTCTGGTGTGCATCAAAATAGATTGTATGTAAAACGACACCCGATTTGATTTCAACAACAAACGGGTAATGTATTTTAAACCTACATAAATGTTTGCAAAAAGACGTCTGTAAAATCATGGATTTATTTATTGAATCATTAACACAATAATGCATGCGTGTGAAGCTAAAAAAACCACATTGAGGATGATTAACCATGAAATGTGATAAGACAGGCTTGATAACATCACCCTGTGGTATACCAAATCGTTAATAAGTTATGCGAAACGAGAAAGGCGTGGTTTAATACTAAAACTGGATTTAAATCAGGCTCTAGGCAATCTTAATCTAGTTCGAATCTATTTATAATACGTAATAGGTGAAAGGAGTAGTTGGTATTTCCAACTATATAGACGTTAAAATGGTACACTGGGAATGTAAGAAAAGGGGGTCCCCTGATGCCAACAATATCGTCATGTGTGGCCTTTCAGGAACGCCATAATTTATTAGTGTGTGGTGTCCTTTCAAAGTGACGTTTATAATACGAAAGTTGTGACTACACAGAACTCTGTTTTAAACATAACATTAACTTCTTTGATGACACTTCCAAAGTATTATTAAAAACTAAATCAGGTGATTGAAATGTTCAAATCCCAAATAACCTTACGTAATGACGACTATCAATTTCCGGGTCGTAACAACTTTGGTTAATTGGATTGTGCAGATTTTTTTCTCATTAGATTGAGAAGATAGGACGGTATCTCTGACCACTAACGGCTTCTATTGTGTTAACCAACAGATAAAATCTACTTTACATTTTCTCTAGAGCAGGGTATTGTCTAACCTTATGTAAGGTATATCAAGTTACAATTCAGACCCGACTCCAAACTGACCAAGGGGTTACAACAAATGGTATTTTATCTAACTACCTGCTGTTAATCGGGGGTTTATCTATTGGTGATATAACTTAATTAGTGTAGTCAACGTAATGTAGTCAACCGTTGCGTCAACGGAACATAATCACAACAAACCATATCATTAAGTCGGAAGGCACATAATATGTGTCAGAGGCAGTTTAAGAAAACAAACAAAGAATAAGGGAACCAAAAGCACACCCTGTGGTACACCAAAATCGTCGTCAGATTTATATAGCCGAACCGGGTTAATGTATTGTTAGCTGTCGAATCTTAGGCCTAAAAAATCTCAACTTTTATAGATAGGGCGAATACAGGATGTCCTTGGGTTATACACTCTCACCTAAATTTGATATTAAGAAAAATAGCAAGAAACTAACAGGTTCACCAGTAGAGGCTTTTTTTGAAAATATATGCTCATAAACCCAGGCAAATCACCTTTTCCTGCTTTTGTTTAAGAAATATTTTTTCTTCAAAGAAACAAATAGTAAAAGTTATGGTGTTTATCACCATTTTGGTGTGATATGCAATTTTGGCCACATTAGTTTGAAAACTTGTGAAATGCAACCACATCTATGGTATTAACAGAAAAAGTTAGGTTTGAAGCGATGAATTTGAGTGATGGCCATTTTTGTTTGCAGAATTAAATTAAATGCGACCCCATCGGTTTCTTTACTAGAGGAAACTATTTTCAAAGTTTGTAATATATTAAAAATTAAATTTTGCAATGGCTGCCCATTGACAAATAACATTGAATCATTCTGGCTCAATACAATGGCTGCCCGTTGTTTTGCGAAATTTGTAAAAATGAAATCCTAATATTTGTCTTAATGGAGGGAAGTTACCGTAAAAGTTTTAAGTTACTCAGTGACTTTGTTCTTAAATTATCATGTAGGGGTGAATATTTAAAAATTATGCAATGGGGACCATTTGTGCAATTTGATGAATTGCAATCTTACCCATGTCTTAGTAGTAGGAAGCTAACTTCAAGGTTTCAAGTTAATCTGTGAATTTGATTTAAAAATAATCATGTTCAGAACACATAAATATGGTAAAAATGATGCATTGGTAGCCATTTTATTTTACGGAATTTGATGAAAATCAATCTCATCTGTTGTTTTAATAAGGTGAGACTTTATTTCAAGTTTCAAGTTAATCTGTGAATTTGTTACAGAGTTATAGGGTTCACAACATATACAGTAATGAATATCGTTAAATATTGCATTGGCGGCCATCTCGTTTTATGGAACTTAATAAGATTCTGCCTGATCCATTGTCTTGATAGCAGAAAGCTATCTTCAAAGTTTAAAGTTAATCCGTAAATTTATTCTTTCTTTATTGTGCTCACAACACATGCAGGCATGAATATTCGAAAATTATGTAATATCGGTCATTTTGTCTTACGGAATATGGGGAAACGTAATACCATCCGCCCTCTTAACAAGAGGAAGCTACATGCCAAGTTTGAAGTTTATCTGTGAATTTATTCTTTACTTATCGTGTTCACAACACATACAGGCATGAATATGCTAACATTATGTAATAACGGCCATTTCGGTTAACGGAATTTTGTGAAATGCAATACCATCCGTTGTTCCAACAAGAGGAAGCTGTATACCAAGTTTGAAGTTAATTGGTGAATTTGTATTCAAGCTAGCGTGTTCAAAAACATTTGTGACGGACGCTGAGTAGCGGTGAACAAAATGTTTGCAGGGTATACCCGTCGGGGAATCGAAATCGCCACCTTCACAGACAAGCATCTAGTCGCCAACAGTATAAATGTCAGCCGCCCTAACCACACAGCCAGCTATAGACCAATACACCAATGTAACGTGTAACTCCATCTATACAACTATTTAGTCAATATTTCTTAAAATCGATATGAAGACGAGTTTAATAATCAAATTATTAATAAACCACAAGCTATGGTTGATAGCTTATGTATATTTTTAAATTGGTAAATTGTTATGAAGAATGTGAGACACAGTTTTGTATATGTGTTCTAAGTCGACATGCTTTATTAGGATCGTATATGAGGCACAATCGTGCATCAACGATCAACATTTAGAGAGTTGGCTAGAGTTATTACACTTTTACACAAATGTGGCACTTATGGAACCCTCCAAGGTTCTTTGGTAATGGCTTTGGTGTAAGCCTTTATGGTTTTGTATAGGTCCGTTAAAGTCACTGTTCGAAGTGTTTCTCCCTTTCTTCTTATATCAAAAAATTGTGATCTCTAAGTGTTTATTCCGCTTTATTCAATGTAACTTTGAATATTTCACATTTAAGATGGGCATACCATTCTAGCCAGCGACCCGCGTTCGGGCCACGGGATAGGGCAGGCATTTTTGTTTCTCTACAATAAAAATAAATAACTTGATAGGCCTAAAATGTACCATGTGTATAATTTCCATTGTTCAAACTTTGCCCACGTTGTCTTCTGTATAAGTTATGTGTGTTACGTGTCTACGTAGAATACACTTGTGTGACTTCTTGTATAAACGCAATGCTGGTATATAATATACATTCCTAACTACAAACTCGTCTTTAAAGTAACGTCCGATGTTGTTCGCTTTCATGAGCATCAATTACCGTCTACATGTAGAAGACCACGCGTTGTATGAAATACGATATGTACCGGGTACGTGATTACCACGATTTAAATCATCTACCAGTATACTGTACAGATGAAAATGGACCTGTGCCTATTACTATTGAACGGCGCTTACAGATATTTCACTTAGATGAATTGGATAACAAAAATGCGTTCCATAAACCTTCCCATAATGCGTGAATTTATTGAATCCTCATGAGAAAATATTGAATATCCACAGCAGAGTTAATCCTGCATGTACACTCGTACATTTGAATTATTCCTGAAATTCATCAGCCATTGTTAACCATCACTTTGGTGTACATGTTTGTAGTGGACTTGTGAATATACACCGGCTTTCTGTTAATGCGGGAAAAGTAATGGACTTAAATCTCTTAAAATAAAGACCCTTCGATTGATTTGTTTGTGAATCGATTATAAGGGATTGATTCATGGCTTCGAAGGTTGAACAGGTGGTCTGTTAAATAAACGATGCTTGATCTATTGACTGATTGATTAATGACCGTACAATAATATATTCATTATATAAATATGACGTGTAAGGTACAGAGAGGGGGGGGGGGGGGGGGGGGGG
>JARFOD010132431.1:0-13686 GCA_031763545.1 Mopalia muscosa
GAATTGACAATATAACAGCCATTGGTCACCGCCTCAATTTGAAATTAGATTCGTCCAAGAGTGACGTAGTGAAACTTTCGGGCCAGTCTACTTTCAAATTTAGGGGGACAAAGGCTGCTGTTACAAGTAGGCATTTGTACATAACAAAACCATAACTGAGAATTGCCGTTAGGCTGTATATGCATATGAATTCTCAGTTATATCAGGACTAATGTGGCTCCTGAGGTGTGTTGGCATATGAATGGAGAACATGGTTACAGATTGTACTGTAATGGTGGATTAGCTTCCTGCGGGTCGGTTCACTACTGCCATTGACATACAGTTTCATTAAAATATGACTTCAAAAGCTCTGTATGTAATTCAGAGAAAAGTGACACATTTTGTTGCAGGTTGCGTTTTGTTTTATTGAGTTTAACATCACGCCCAATCGTTTTGCACTTCCATGGATTGTCCACTCCAATCTCTTCTTATAGCTTAAATATGGTAGAAAACACGTAATATCAACCGTGTGTGACGCCGTCATATTCCGGCAGGTTGACTCGTGAACTCGAACCTGTTTGACAAGATAACTTGATTTAAGGGAGTTGTAGATCTGGTTGAAATTGCCCAGAATTAACCGGTCATAAATAATACTAATTATGTGTTCGTTTGTAAGTGTTTAACGCCATACTGAAGGGCTTTTCACTTGATGACGGATTGTTCACTCGACACTATTCCATGCCTTAATGGTGGAAACCTAAACAACTTAGTAAAAACCACCCGGGCGATGGCCCGAGCAACATCGTGTGACTCACTCATTTACTGGATGGTCAGTCGACAGACGGACTCGATCCTAAGAACAGTACGTCTGAGTAGGATAAGGAAGTGTCATATACATTTGACAAGTTATCTGATTGTTTTAATCAAAATGTGGTAACTACAGTAACCAATTAAGTTGTTACCATGGTCATCACATGTTCTATTTTAAAGTTGTCTCCTAAGTTTTATTTTTGTTGGGGTGCCCTTTGACTGTTTGCCCCGTGGGCTTTATACGCCAACAAAATTAAACAATAACCCACTTTTGGCAGATATGGTACGGGCTGCTCTCAAATTTCATTTATTTCAACAGCCAACCAAACAACGTGATCCACTTAAGGACTTTTACTGAGTTAACAAGAGCTATTGTTGGGCATTGACGGAAATACATCAGATTGTAATGGGAGGCAACTCTAGCAAGATAGATTTGCATAGAGTGGTAACAGGGCATGGTCTAAAAATTCACTTTGAATCTCTTAGCCCTGGAAGATATATTCGTAACTGTGAATACAGAAATCAACAAAACTAGATATATATTTTTCCCAGATGTTTTATTAGCTTCGTATATATATATATGTATGTATGTATTAATATATAGTACAAGCTAGTGGTTTCCCAGCCATGATCTACCTGCTAAAACCAGCATGCCATTTAAGAGTTTCCAGTGGCAACGGGCATACAGCCATAGGTCTCCATGGTAACATTCAGGCAAAGATTGGAACCGACTAGTTTCATCTGTATGACATTCTTTTAAAAGAGACAATTTTATTTTTTAAAATATGCTAAATGCTTTTGATTAAAAACCATTGTCTATAACTATGTACAAGGGGGGACAACCGGGCAACTGTTAATACACTGGTGGATTAGCTAAAACCATCGTAATTATGATAGGGGAAAACAAATGTCGGAATTGTCATCAGTCTTCCGTTTGATCAGTCCGGGGTTTTGCGCATTCGGTCATCTCTGATTTTTTTATGACAAATTTAATTCCTTATGTCATTTCACAAAACGATGTCAGCATATGTCGATTTTCGTTGTCATGGTGACCAGTTCTCTGAAGGTGTTGTCCAGTCACTTTAAGGAACAGTCCGTGGACAAATTCCCAACTAAATTAAAAAAAAAAAATCCCATGATTGATAAAAAAACAAACAAACCCCCAAAACGCCACGTGATTAAATGCAGTTAGATAGCAATGACTAAACTATAAATGATTGTCAACACTGGAATACCCATGGAATGACCACCTTATAATGAACCTACGATATTTCAAAAAAGAAAAAGAAAAAAAAAAGAAAAATGGAAATTGGATAATATTGAGTTAAAAAATAAATGGCAAGCTTTTTTCGAAGTATAGAACCTACATGTAAGCACTTTATGAAAAAAACATTTTGCATTATGGCATTTTCTTTAAAAGTATCCCTGATTGTTCCATGGATGACTTGGATAGGGTTCAGCGGATTTTCGGTGGGGCAAAATAATTGCAAAACGCTGGGTGGGATAGTTGCCATTTCAACTGCTGTTCGAAACTGGCTTTGGTGTTAAGATCAGCATTCTGTCCAGTTTTACTAATTTTGTAATAAATTGGACTGGATTTTCTAGTGACGTTTGTTATTAAGTTATCGTTTTTTTTACCATAAATATCTACTGGAGTTGGCTCACCTTTTTTTCAAATGACCGTGATTTGAAACAACCTGGAGAGATTATAGGTCAAAGGTTCAAGTTTTTAAATTACTAATTTTAAATTTTTTTTGTTGAGAAATTCCATACTGTCAGCATATTGAGAGAAGTGCAATTAGTCTGAGGATGTCTGGTGAGTGTAAGAAGGAGTGGAAGAATTTAACTTCATATCTCTGATGATGGAGTCTTTCTTCATGGTTACTGACCATACGAATTTTACTACCACAAAATTACAAAAAGTGGAGAAAATACACAAACCACCACACAAAACCATCATCACATCTAGGCCACCGAATACACAAATATAAATTGTTAAAATTATTTTTTTTCTAGACGAGATAATAAGTCTGCCAGTTAACAACATAGGAGTCTTGTTAAGTGATTTTAGTGCTCGCTTGAAAAATATTATTTAGAAAAATAGATTATTTTCTTCTTTATCAAAATCCATGATAAAAAATTCCCTCATTTTGAAAAGGGAGATAACTGTCCGTATGACAACATGTCAAAGGGGAGTAACCTTAGAAATATATACAAGTCATACAAGTAGGACGTTTATTTTCCACCAGTGAAACAGTTGCCCGACTGGGACAGAGATGGTTTTGGGAGATACCACAACCGTGCGAATTAGTAAAGAAAAGTATATTTAAAGTCAGTTAACAGAAGAGTGAAATGAGACTGCACTATTGGGGGCAGTTTGAGGAAAATATAAAAGACATAGAAAACTAGGTCAAAGTACAATTCAGAATGAGAAAAGAACAGAGTAAGTTCTAGCATTCAACAAACTATGTGGTGTACTCTAAGACAGCTTAACAGACTTGGCAAGAGGCAAAATAAAAAACTGAAAAGGGAGACAACTGAGATTCCAATGATAAGGGAGACCAGATCTTAAAGAACAAGGGAGATAATTGAGTACTAACTGACAGAAGATATAACCATGTACCAAATATTCATTAAAACAGACCAGCTGTGTAATGAACCTTAAAAGCAAACGCAATAGTAAATAAATACTGGAAAACACAAAAGAAATAAAACGAGAAAACAAAGCAAAAAGAAACTGAATAATTCATAAATACTGAATTTAATACCTTACTGTTTTATGAAATTTCTAAACATCTCCTCAACAGTCTCTCTGTCCAAATTACAATTTAAAACATTTTTGTGACATTTCAAACTCATTTAGGGAAAAAATTACAACTTTGTTGAGCATCATAATTAATAATTCAATTGGTATAATGTTATTTAAGAGTGAAGAAAAAATAAACAATTTTTGCTAACTCTTAGGTTACACTACTTAGAGTCAGTATCTATATGAACTGATATAGGACAACTACTATTTCTATGCTAAAACTAGAACTACTGTGTAATATTATAAATTATACATGAACCATTTATAGTGCCATGTGAACAATATAAATAGATAACAAAACTCATGGTATAAAATAAAACAGTTATTAGCATGAAGATAAGTTTCACGAGGCGCACGTTGAAGACCCCATGCTAGAGCCTCGGTGGTATTTTTCTACATTCTATTCCAGGAGGCTCAAGAATGGGGATGTCACCTGTAGAAACTTCAACTGTAAGTTCATGAGATTCCTGTCCAACTTAAAACAAGTATGACCTTCATTGCTTTTCTCCAAGTTCAAAAAGTGAGCACAAGCGAAAAAATACCAATCGGTTTACATAATTAGTCAAATATAAATTAAACATATTCAATATACAAGTAGCATCATATACATTTACGAGAAAAAAAAAAAACAAGGCTCAAAAACGAGCAAAAAATGTTCAAATGTTTGAGGGAGTCAAACGCTGTCCTTCTTTTTTACAAGCGTCATTCGGTATTGCACAATGCCCCATTCAGAGGAGTTTTATGAGAGGGGAAAAAAGAGAGAGAAAAAAAAAAAATTGATTATAAGTCCAAAATGATGATACTGTTCATTGCTAATATCTTCAGACTAGATTAATTCCAAAACACACTTACATAGCATATCCCTGCTCGTCTATCCCATTTCCTTTCTTGTAGAAATAAAACATTGATTAACACTCTAGCTAAGTTTCAGGTCTCAAATGTTAGTTTATAATAGGACACTTCAACTAAAATGATTTCTCAAAAATAAAACGCACAAATGATTCGAGTGCAGACTTATTTAAATAGACTAAGTGCCAAGTACTGAAGAGAATCAGTGAATATATTTTATAGGTGAAAAGGGTCGTATATGTTTAATGAAATCTGAATTTTACGGGCTTAAATTCAACAAGCAGCCCTGAAATTTTTTTCAAATTGACAAAATAAAATATTTTCAGAAAACTCGGCTACTGCTAATAAAAATATATACACCCAAAAATATATATATATTCAGTACTTTTCCAACTCTAGATTCAACATATAAATGCATTTCTTGCCATTTGTTTCTTAAGAGAGATCAAAATAAACTATTCCGTGCAAAATACTTTGTGGCATATCTCTGTTATTCAAAACTATATTGCACAAACTTTCGGCACAGACGAAACTCGACGTTAAAACGAGACACGACGTAACTATGGATTTCAAAATGCATTGTAACTAAGACAAAAAATTATTGATAGATTACAAGTTATTATGCTAATAAGACATTCAAAGTAATTACAAAAAAAAAAATCACTTTTCAAAGATATTTAGCATGTAAATTGCCAACTAAACCATGTCAAAAACTGTCAAAATTTGTTAAGTGTAATAAGATGAATTATTATGCCCTGACTAATAACGAATTTAATAATAATAATAATAATACATTTTCTATAAAGATTTGTAAGAAAACGTCACAGATTAATATTCGAACATTAAAAATTCCAGATTGACTTCATAGTAACAATTTACCCATTTTTAACCAATGAAAATTAACATTATTCAGCTTTAGGTATATATCTCCTAGGCAACAAGTTTACCCGATTTCAACCAATGAAAATCAACATTGCTCACACTGACGTGCAAATCTCCTGGGTAACAAATGAAACTAACTTGACTTTCATTTTTGAAACAACTTATTGAATGATGAACTTGGGCTAGTTCTATAACAAAGTTCATTAATTTTAGATCGAGTTTTTAAGATTTAAGGTTTAAGTTGCTTTTCAGTAACCCTTTTCAAAAAAATCGAAAAAAAAAAAGAAAAAAAAATATCAGTGAAATATTTCTGAATGAAATTGTCATAAAACAGAAAACTTAAATCTAAAACTAGTAAACTTTTCATGAACTTTTACCATTTTCGAATAAAGAATCTTAGAAAAACATCAAAAATAACCAGTGTGTAACAAATGGCTTGTTAGCCTAAAATATGTAAAACACGTTTCCACAATCCTCAATAACTTAGTAACAATAAATTAAATACGTCGACACCGACAGAAAGATATGATATTTTACATTCTCCCATTATTGTTCATATAATAGTAGCACGCATGGTTTGATATGATTTCGAGGTCTCGAGTTAATACATGTATGAAAATTCAACGTGATATGAAATATTCATATTGTAAAATAACGCATTTTGTTTTTTTCTTAGAGTTTATAATAAATATAACGGACCTATGGCTTTGATGCTAGATATAAAATGATAAAAAAAAAATATGTGAAACTGATATGTACAGATCAAAATTTTGATCACATAATTCATTGGATATTTGGTAAAAAAAAAATTGTCCTGCATTAATTAACAATGAATGCAATTAAATTTTCAACTTATCCATAATTTTGATTCACACCTCCGTTTGTTAATTCAAAAGAAATTTATAGCTTAACGGGCGAAAAAATTCAGAAGTTTTGTTAACAAAAGACATTTGGTATAGGAGCTCAAATAAAAAATTACACTACATTTACCGTGGTAATTTGCAAAAATTTTCTAAGGACTTAACTCAAATTGACTGTGTTAGTATCCCATGATGCAGTAGCCCTCATAAGATAAATGCAAACATACATAAATATATGGAAATTGTTTTCATAAAGATGCCAAAAAAAAGGCATGAAAACGGATTTCAACATGAGAATTTAAAAATGAAAACAATTCTCGAATATTAAAATGTCAATATCGTATTAATGAGTTTCTGTTTTGATTGTTTATAAGTCTTTTTTTCTCAATTATAGTATAGTTTGTCTACTCTACACATTATATATTACAAATATATTCAAGATAAGGGACTGTATATTTGTCAATTTTATTGCCAATTTCGAAGAATTTTTCAGCACAAAATAATAATGTCATCGTACGAACGACATGCTCAGACATCACATCACTTCACACGACCAATGTCACATGACCAGAAGTTTTACGGAGACAAGAAGTAACCAGACAACAGTTTATTCGACAACATGTGGCCTCTATATATATTTTCTGATTTCAAAAATATCTTTTTTTCGATTGTCTCCCTTTGGTATGCGTGTCATATTGATCACAGCCACCATTTTGTTTTTCTGAACTCACTAAGTCATCTATGGCAGCCATATTGAATTTGATTTCAAACAATGATAATGAAAAAAATTTCAATTTATCTGACAGCCTAATTTTGTAAAAATATATAAAAATTGGCCATCGATATCTTCAAGGTAGAACAACAGCGAAGACTTTCTGATCTATTTACGTAGAATGTGGAACAAAAATAGTCCATCAAAAGTGTGTACTGAAGAAATTCTCGAAAAATAAAAAAAAATAAAAAATTGGCAAAAAAGATTGACAAACAAACGTCCTTTAGTTAAAAACATCATAACCATGACAACTTGATAAATTGTGACCATATTCGGTCAAATGACTAGCACTGTACACAATCTGCTAATTAAATAACTACGCGGGACTATTTACAAACTGTACCCCTATGCTCTGTCAAAACATGCCACTGGGAATATCTTGCCAAACAAAATGGCTGATAAATTGTCCACAGTCATGGTGACAGAGTTATATTTGTGACTTTTTTTTCGTAATTGTTCTCAACAGGAAAATCTAGGAATCTTATGTATTCTTGGTGGGATATGTTGAATTCCATCTAGCTAAAAAAAAAATCTGACAAAACGGTAGTCTGTTGAATAAACCTCAATTGTTTGTACGATACATCTTTGGAGTAGGTCGACATTTGTACTGTTGTTGTTGTTGTCATTTTTGGCAGAGTGTCATCTCGACGACTTCAGTCACGAACCAACTTTATTTTCTGGAAAAATAAAGAGAATGAAATTAAATGCATTGTTATCTCATGACAACTTGAAACAAGATCATTTTTTTAATGGAAAAAAATATTTAAAAAAAAAACAAGAAATAATTTTGTATTGATTTATTTAAAAGAAAAACAAGAAAATGTAATCAACATGGGGAGATAGGTCATGTCTTAAGAGTATAAAAAGGATTCTAGAATTTAAAAAGAATCTTATTGTTTAAAAGATTTTAATTTAATTGATGAACAGTCACAATTCTGAAAAGTTAGAAACAATATATAATTTTAGTCCAGCGAAAGATAAACAACATGAAATAAGTAACAAATATTTATTATTTGACAAATTTGACAAAACCTGTGACAAAAATCTGAATAAAAAATCCTTGACCATCAAAATACAAAACAATCTAGGTTGCTATTGATATTAGTTACAACCCACCAATGATAATGCAGAAGTCCAGTTAATAACACTATATTTCAGATTAGAGTTTAGTCTGGGACAAAGCTAGCTTTAGAATATTAACAAATTGCCAAAAACAACAAAACAAAAAAAAGTAAAGTTTGGCTCTATCATGAGGTCTTCCGAGTCTACAACCACGTTTTTTTGAGTCAAAAATAAAATACTTGACATCAAAATATTGTATTTACATCTTAAGCAAAGTTTTCAAACACAGATAGTAAGCACCGCACCAGATTTTTTTGGTTTTATGTTTTAATCAAATAGCTTTCCAATGCTAAGAATTATATTTTTTGAATTTAGAACAATAATTTCTTTTATAAATTTAGCCAACATTTTAAAATTTTCACGCCATGCTCAATTCCCAGACTAATGAACCTGCAGCACACAAGAAAAAAAAAAAATCAACCAATGAAAAACCTTGTTACATTTAAGGATCACTCAATAACAACCAATGACAATAGATGTACTATGGAGACGCACTAGAAAAATAGAAAATGAATCGCATATGATTAAAAAAACCTCATTCCACTTATTCACAATGTATCACGATCTAGCAAACCCCAACTCATAACTTACGCCCAAAAAGTGTCGTCATGACAACATGCCCTCGACTGTGACTTGATTGGTGGTTTAAGTCTGTCAATAATATGACATATATTCAGTTTATGGAAAATTTGATTAAATTATTTGGTTTCTTCTGCTTGGTGTCTGAGGCCCTACTGAAAGTGTATTGCCGTCATTATAGGACACTGTCCCAGCAATATCAGTGAAATAAATTGCTCAATTCTTAAGATTATTGGCAAATTTATTTCACACATGATTTCAAGCAGAAGTCAAAGGCCATTTCGAAATCACGTCTAGGATAGTGGGATTGATTGTGGTTTAACACCGAGTTCAAAGCTATTTCACATATATGACGGTGCTTTTCTCAACATGTATAGTTTAACACAACTGTTCATGTTCATTCTCTGCTAGAAAATCTCTCTCCCTCAAGGGCAATGCAAGAAAGCATAAGAGTGCGGAGGACATCTGCCCTTAGTAGGAGAGCTGCCACTTGGATACAAGACCCAAGTTATGCCCATATAACCTTCAAGGACAAACCCACAATGCGACCTCCAGTTCTCTTATTGGTACAAATTGTGCCTAACTTAAATTAAGTTAAGTCAAAATAGAAAATGGATGTTTTTATCCAAATCTGAAAATGAACATGACAATCAATTTGCCATTTATTCTTTGCCGATTATTCACTGAGCTTCTAATTCGAAGGAAGGTCAACAAAATCATGTGGAGATAGAAATGTTTCAAAGATGGCCACCTGGTGACAGACAAACACAGAACACAGGGGAGATAACTGATAACTTACCTCTACAAGGTAGAACTGTTAATAGGGTCTGTTGGCATCCTTGGGTCGCTTCAGTTGAACCTTCAAGCGTTTCATCCCAATCTGGAAACCATTCATAGCTTGTATGGCCGCCTGAGCACTAGCCGGATTGTCAAAACTCACGAAGCCTGGTAAGGACAAGAAATTATTACTGTTACATCAATAAGGTTTGTTTGTTTGATTGGGGGGTTTAAAATCGTACTCAAGGGTATTTCACTTATATGACGATGGATTGTCCACTTCCCACTGCTCCTTGCCTTATTATGGTGGAAAACCGAGAGGAAACCTCGTTATTTGTTGAATTGTTTAAGGCTGAGGTTAACAGTTATTCATGTATGAGATGACCGAGTTTGTCTTTGTGTTTATTTGATCGGGTTTTACCATGATTCAAGGTTATGGTGACAATGAAATCCAACAACAAACCGATTCGAACCAACATGACGATATGTTTTTCTTACAGGAAAATAATTATTATAATGTTCCCTCCAGTAACATTCAAGGATTAGAACATACTGCCATTAACCATGGATCAAGCTAAAACAAAACTGAAATCAACCACCCACCAGTTTGAAAGGATTTGTTTGTTTGATTGGTGTTTAACGTTGTACTCAAGGGTATTTCACTTATATGACAACGGATTGTCCACTTCACACTGTACACAGCCTTATTACGGTGGGAAACTGGGAGGAAACCTTGTAAAAACCACCCCCGCAATTGCCGGAGCCACAACATGTGACTCGCTCATATACTTGATGGTCGAAAGGCAGACCTGAACCCGTGAAGGGTACATCGAAGCATGTTCAGTTCAGGAAGTGCACTCGCTACCACTGAGCCACGGCTGCGGGCTGTTTGAAACGAAGAATGTTATCCGGGTTAGTAACTTACCGAAACATTTGCTCTGATTGGTAGCTCTGTCTACGTAAACCTTAGCGCTGATGACGTTTCCGAACGGCATGAACATTTGAGCGAGTTCCGGGTCCCCAAACTCCTGAGGGAGGTGATATATGAACAGATTACACCCTTCAGGGCCTTGGTCTGCAAAACAACAACAAAAATGAAAACCGTTATAAAATAGATTTATAACACTAGCACATGATGCAGTGATTTGTCAGACAATTGTTTTTATCTAGAAATTTGGTAAGCATCTGTCGCTGTGCTCAAGGATATTTCTCCTACCTGAAAGCAGTCTACCCACAATAACCCAAAGCATGTGAAGTACTTGTTATGGTTGTAAGTCATATATTTCCCAGTTTTTAGTGAAGACAGGATGAAATCCTTGAAAAATATTGGCTTCAGAGCAAATGCCAGATTTTCCAAGATGCGATTTAATGAAATTATGCTCAAATTCAGAGATTTCTTGGCTTTAACAGGTGCTTCTACGCCCTGCATTCTTAATGTTATCATTTGTTGTTTATGAGTATTTTCCTATGATTTTGTGTATTTTTGTGTTACAGCATTGCACAGAATATTAATTTCTGTGCATATTATGATGGCCTTTTGGTGTATTTCCAAGAAATTATGTGTACAAAATACTGTACTCCATAATACACCGGGTAAATGGATCTGTGAAGGAAACCTCCCTCAACTCCACTGGCAATGAACAAAATCAAGATGGGACATATACAGAATGCAGTAGAATGACATCATAAAGAGACCAGCTTCCTGTTGCCATGTGTTCTTTGATGTCCCTCCAACCACTCAAAAAACAAGACAGAAGACATAAAACAAGGACAGATGTGAGAGGACCAGTGCAATTTAACACTTTGAACTTACCCTCTTTCTGGGTGGCAGGCACAATAGTGGCATGTTGCGCCAGAGCCTGTTGGAATTGTCCGTAAGCAGCAGGGTATGTGGCTGTAGTAAAAGATCATAATTACTGAACACATATTCATTTAACTGTAAGTTTTACACAGTGTATATTTTAATTATATGATGCTGATGTAAAAAGGTGTATTATATAAGCATAAAACTTAAGGGTATTTAACTTAATTGAAGGTGGTGTATTCCAATTATAACCGACACTAGCACAACCATAAAATGTGAAGTGTTTTTCATACTTTTGAATACTGGAGAGAGTTGATATCATTGTTACTCTCCAAAATACACTACCCGTAGCCATACAATTTTGTGTTTTGTTTCAAGGGACAAGTAACATGCTCTGACAAACTGAATAACTGTCCAATCAGATGAGCTGAATGTCCAATCAGATGAACTGAATGACTGCCCAATCAGATGAACTGAATGACTGTCCAATCAGATGAACTGAATGACAGATGAAGTTTGTAGAAGTCATCTTTTGAAGAGCTTCAAATATAGGCTTAATATGGAGTTCCATATAATTTTTATGTATCAAATCCTTCACTTGAAAAGTCCGTGAAGCATCTCAAATTCTAACTGAGTAACTAACCTATTCCGGCATATGGTTGAACACCGGTGTAAGCTTGCTGAAGTGGGTCGCCGTTAGCAACGGTCGGAGCTGAAAGGAGCACTGAGAATTAGAAAAAAACCAACAACAACCAGGGTTAAAATGTGTTAAGAAGCATCAATACACACAAGCAAAAAAGTGACAAAAACACACAAAACAATTAAACAATTCTATCAAAAGGATATCAAACTAAATAAACAGAGGGTCTGATATTCTGTATCGGACAAGAAAAAGTTTGGTATTTTTGTTAACAAGAAGGTATCATGGACATTTTCAATTTTACTTGCAGTTTACATATTTTTGGCAAGGTCCTTTTTGTAGGGTTGAATGTTTCTGACTGAGGTGAGAGAAATGAGGAGGTATCTCTTGAGATTGATTAGGGTGTCACGCCATGTAACTTAATGAAGGCTGTATTCTCCAACAATGAATAAATAGCCGCACTAATATAACAATAAAATATCAAATGTTTCACTGCGTTGGATGTTTGATTGGGGTTCAATGCTGTACTCAAGGGTATTTCCCTTATATGACGACAGATTGTCTACCTCACACTGTTCCTTGCCTCATTATGGTGGAATACCAGAAAGAAATGTTGTAAAAACCTCTAGTGTAGGGTGAAGGCACAATGACTGTTGTTTACAAACTATTGTGTTTAGTCAGAGGGCCTTTCTTCTTCAATACTTTTATGAGGCCATTACATTGTCTGGGGTTTCAAGTTATTATTTAAGGTAGTTTCACTCATTCGAAATGTGTCAAGTCAGAGCATGAGTGTTTGTTTGTTTGATATTTAACGTCGTACTCAAGGGTATTTCACTTATATGACGATGGATTGTTTACTTCACACTGTTCCTTGCCCTATTACGGGGGAAAGCCAGGAGGAAACCTCATAAAAACCACCCCAGCAATTGCCGGAGCCACATTGTGTGACTCACACATATACCTGAGGGTCGACATGTGGAGCCAGAGCATAATGTGATTGGGGATTTAATGTCATAATGAAGGGTATTTCAATTGCATCATGGCAACTTCTCATTTGGCCTTTCTAACATAAGAGTTGAAAATCGAGAAATTTGTAAAAAGCAGTTTGTCACCTGGAAAGGGTTGGGGAGGAGGATAAAATAAAATAATAATATAAGACAGGCCGTACAATTAAAACGGTTAAACACACCAGACAGACATACACAGACAGTATCGCAATTAAAACACAACCGGAACATATATAACAATTTTACGTTTATTTTACCCCATGAAAATATCAAAACATCTTAAACAAACTACATTGAAGATTAACAATAAATGAGTTTGTCTTGTTTACGAATATTTTCCACGAAATATTTAAGACAATGATTAAACTACATCAAAAGGGAGAGATTTAACTGTTTTCTACTTAGATTGATTTTAATAAATTATTTGTACATTTTCCCCTTAACAGGCCTTTCAAACTTTTTTTAAAGATACTTTCAGTTATCAAAATCTAAATCATTTTAAATTTTAAAAATTTAAAGTTATCATCAAAATGCGGTATTGTCAAGCTTGTTAGTATAGTTATTAAATCATACACCATGCCAATCAATGCAGTTTAATTCTTTAATTAAAAAATTCCAATATGCAAATTTTCTTTACTGCACAAATCTACCATGCAATTTTTGTAATAAACTGATATAGAATATTTGTCAAAATCCTGTTTAAATTTTGAATATTTTGATACTGTCATCTATGATGCAGAGAACTACTTCCTTTAACTAAGGGGGGGGGGGGGGGGGGGGGGGGGGGGGGGGGGGG
>JARFOD010132442.1:0-13686 GCA_031763545.1 Mopalia muscosa
TAGGAACGCAAGGAAACATGCTTTATCCTTGATGTATGCTCGCACGAACTGCATGCTTGTGCACGTCGGAGTTGCTGTGTGTAATGATGTCTTTGACGAACTGTCAAGTTCACCAGCTTAACAGAAAAAGATGAATGAGAATACCGAGTACCTGATTTTATGTGGATTTTGCCTGGATAAGGCTGAGCTTCATATTCAGGTATATTGGAAGCTCAGGTAAGATGATAACAGATACAACCCAACTATTAAAAATTTAGCACAATTAGTAAATTGAGTTAAACAGATACCAAAAAAGTAAAGTGTAATAATCTATAAAATGCTTTCATACGAATGCTCACCACTGAATAGAACATATGGGAGTGAGTAAAGATGATGGTTAACATTGTACTCATGCCGTTTTAGCAACGACTGTTTCATTCTTCTGTTTACCTGCTCTACATTTTCTCTTCCAAGATTCAAAACAAGGAAATCTCAAAAAGCGTCAGATAAATTACTCCTCCTCTCCTTATTAAATTAATTAGTAATAATTTATAATTGCACATGAATGCTTAACGCTTTAGACCGTTTGTTATGATGCTACTGTTGCCTGAATAAAACGATTATTCTCAAATTTAAAACTGATCACTTACCTCCATGCCGTCGATTTTCCAAATCTAGCAGAAAGCCAGAAAAGGGAGAGATCACTACTGCAGCCAGTTGAATGAATAATCCGACGTTCGTGTAATAACTCACTACAAAAGATATATGTAAGGAATATCATCAGATATATTGGTTGGTTGCAAGGTTATTATATTATTTAGGAGTTGCCTATGTATGATATTAATATGAAACATAATTACAAATTTTCTTTTATTGTTAATCCCTCTCTGGTTGCTCACGCCTGTACTTCGCATACATAAATGTATTTTGCCTACTTGACATAACATAAACAGTGCCCTTTTTTGATAAGTTTATGCTAATAAACATTATTTTATACATTCGGTAATCCATGACCTGTTAAACACAACTACTCAATAGCAGTCAAACAAATCCACAACATTAGCTACATAAAGCGTATATATACATGTTTAAGAAGATTCCAACGACTGGACCGGAGTAATTGTAAAAAAACCTTATCATAATTCAGGACTGATTACTTCTGGCAACCGAAGCATGTCTGTGTTTAGCAAAGCCTTTGTTTAATTTCATGATATTTCTTACGGATATTGGGACTGACTGAGAAGTAATATTTACCTTGGTCATCATCTCTGTCTGTAATGTGGTACAACCACGTGTTTAATGAACCAACGAAATATAGATATCTCAGTTGTAAGATAGAAAACCAGGCGATATGCGAAAGAAATATCCCAGAAGTTAGACAATCAGATAGTCGTGGAAATTCCTCTTTAGGGGCTGGCTCATCGATGCTGTCGTCAGTTGCTGAAATAAAGAGTTATCTATAGAGATACACATTTGAGACAACACAAAACAGACAGTAGAACATGACTTTATAGAGTTTCCACGGAGTGACAGGTTGTTTCTTTTATATAATATTGTGAGTCGTGCAAAAGGTGGACGAAACCAAACAAAGTTAACCAAACCGTATTCATTTCGAGGTAAATGTAATTATTCAAGGTGTCCATAGCTATACACATAAATCTGGAATATTCAACATTCTTACACCTGAACATCAATACACTTTATGAACCAAGGGATATTAGTTTATCTATGTCAGTGTGTAGTTCATACTTTTTGTTCATTTTCCATACCACATGGTTATATTGAGCACTTATTCACTGACGCCACATGGGGTTTATTGGTGTCGGTCTATTAAGAGATTGATCACAGCTTCAGTGGAATTCAAATAACATTTGACCCGGTAAGCTGTTGTAAATTTTATAGAAAAGCTGGCATATTTCACAATATATATACAAAATTATTTGCGAAACATACATAGAATGACTCAATGCGATATTATAAACAAATTGTGAAAAAACAAAATTGAATAACTTCAAAGAATTGAGCATGAAAGAGGTAAAACTGTCGTAAAATCGATCAGAAATACATTTAACCCGTTTTCTCTGCTTTCATTTTTCCATGTACTTGGGCAACTGCCTACTCCTCAGCTGTTAGTATACCTACCGAATTGTTTTTTTTTGTGCACATTTCATCTCAACGTATAAAACTAAAAACGGTATGTCACATATTTAATATCACATTTTTCTTAACTGTGTATTATTGAAGGCTAACTGTATTTTTTCGTTTTCGTTCCCTTTACTGTTATTACACTCATATGACGTCCTGTCACCCTCCCCGCCACTGTCAACAAATTAGGAAATAGACAGGATAGGAGTATCACAGGGAGCAATTCCTTATTTGTTTTAGTACAAATAAGTCGGCTTCTTGTTGGTCTCAGTTTTGAGAGTACCAGAGCAACAGAAAGCTCTCAGCCCCAGTTTTGAGAGTACCAGAGCAGCAGCAAGCTCTCGGCCCCAGTTTTGAGAGTACCAGAGCAACAGGAAGCTCTCGGCCCCAGTTTTGAGAGTACCAGAGCAACAGGAAGCTCTCGGTCGCATTTCTGAAAGTACCAGAGCAACAGAAAGCTCTAGGCCCCAGTTTTTAGAGTACCAGGGCAACAGAAAGCTCTCGGCCCCTGTTTTGAGAGTACCAGAGCACCTGGAAGCTCTCGGACCCATTTTTGAGAGTACCAGAGCAACAGAAAGCTCGGCCCCAGTTTTGAGAGTACCAGAGCAACAGAAAGCTCTCGGCCCCAGTTTTGAGAGTACCAGAGCAACTGGAAGCTTTCAGCCCCGGTTTTGAGAGTACCAGAGCAGCAGGAAGCTCTCGGCCCCAGTTTTAAGAGTACCAGAGCAACTGGAAGCTCTCAGCCCCGGTTTTGAGAGTACCAGAGCAACAGGACACTCTATTGTACAGCCGCTAGCCTTTAACAGGTACAGTAGTGTATTTATTTATCTCCCCATCATTATTTACAGTGGGTATATTATTATTTGGGATATTTACTCTTCAATATTCATCTGATGGTATTTATTTAGGCTTCAACATTTCCAGTATTCAAAGTTAATGTCTATTAACAATGGGATATTTACCATTATCTTCACCTTTTTGGTTAGTTATCCCTTCTCCAGATGTCTTGTGGTAACGGTTCCCAACATGGACTTTATCTGTCGGCTCTTGAACTTCGGTTTTAGGAAAAATTGTTTTTGGGAGCCAAAGAAAAGTACTAATTACTATCACAATCTGGAGAGCAGATATAAACAGGTAAGATATCTTCCTCGAAACAGCATTCTCATAGGCTATCTGTTAACATATGTTAAAAAGAATTCATCATATTTAAAATAGAGTTAGAAGGGAAAAACGGCTTGCAATGGCGCATATGTTTACTACTGAAGTCTCCCCTAACACCAATGTGTGGTTATCACCGTTGAGCGCTCTTTAGACAGCTGTCAAACACATCTTTATATTTCTTTGTTAGGTGGGATTTAACCTTGGATAACAATAGATTTAACGCCATGCTTAAGGAAATTGCACTCACTTCTGTTACACATTGGCTTTGAGAACACTAAGGAAAAAGGAAGGTTTCGCAACCCACCAAGTTTTCTATGACGGTAGTAGGCATTAGAGGTAGTTCAGAAAACGATCACACTAAATTTTATTCAGGATCATATCTTCTATGTAAGGGAATTCTATGTTTATCAATCTTACGACAAATGGCTGACTGACTGACCTTAACTATCAGTTGTACCGCAGCAGAAGCGTCCATGGCTCCGGACAGGATTCCGACCACGGTGGAGCCTCCTACTAGAAACAAATTCGCCACCTACAAAGCAAAACTGAGTTAAACAGATACCAACGCACTTCGGACCACGTCATTATGAACAAACATTTAATTTGTTATACTATCAGTGATATTTAGCTAACTTCCCGTAATGGACAAATCCGCCATTCGCTGTCCTATTGAGGATAGAGGATATTGCAATAAGTTCCGGTAATGGTTAAGGCTTTAAGGATACTCTACCCCCCCCCCCCCCTCCCCCCGCCACCCCCAACTCAAAATTTGCGACTTTTCTATTATTTCATATTCCAAAAACTTGACGGCATTATTTACAACAGGGGTGTTTTGACAATCAATTAAATACAGGTACCACTGTGCATATACCTGTATGAACAGTCTCCGGGTATTGTATATTGAGCCCTTATTCACTGACGCCGCATGTGATTGATTTAATCTTTACTTCATGTTAACATATAAAATTATAACACGGTCATTCAGATTTTTAATATCGTTTTTCGTTTCTAAAGTAATAAGTTGAAATTTCACTATATTTTGACTCATTTTGGGGATTTTTGACCTTTAACCAAATATTGCAAAAAACTAAGACAAACAGGAAAAAAACCTGAATGACAGCATTATATTTAAACCGATTAATTTTGTTTAAAAGGACAATCCAATCACAACAAATATTTTAATCAGGAGTCATCAGACGCGATAATCAAAATGTCTATGTATTGAGGTTTGTTGGACTTTCTTTCAAATTAACAGGAGGAATATTTTTTTGATGCCGTTTTTTTTATGGTGGACAATATCTGTTACCTGTGTATTTGTGACGAAGACAGGCAAGCCCCCAACGGCCAAACAAGTCAGCCCGATATAGATGAGGTAAGGTGTAGAAGCATCAAAGAAAGCTATCACTAGGCTTCCACACAACAAAAAACATCTGAAACAGAGCAAGTGAGAATTTGTTCCAATGCTATGAATTGAAAAACATCTACTTTGTTTAATGATCCTACATCTTGCATTGAAATCGTGAAGTAGCGTATTAAAACAAACGTAACGTCAATTCACTGTACAGTTGAGTTCGTTATTTTTTTTTTAACAGGATTGTTAAAAACGATTACAGTTAGCCGTCAAGAAGAGAGACTGAAATCCTAAACCTTTTTAGCAATGAAAAATGTTGCATATTTTATAGTCTTGTATTATGCCAAGTAGAGTTATTTCCCTTGTTACGCCTGGCACGTCCTATCATCGTATTCCTGAATATTAGTTCAGTAGATTTCTGAGTTTAGATATGTAAAAAAAGAGTTCCACTTATAAAAAAAAAAAACGGAGAAATGATTTCTTCCCACAGCAAGAGACCGAATCCAATTAACCCTTAATTGTGCTCCTATCGTCTTATGTAGACTTTCAAGACGAACGCAAAGACGATAGGAATACAGTCCACATGCTGTGAAAGTTAAGCCTCAGCCCGGCACACTTTAAGCCAATTTAATTAAAAATGTATCAAGATTTCAAGGTAATTGGGTGCAGACTGCCACAAGTCGAAACCTCCCATATATTAAGGCTACAATACAAAACCATGCATTTTATTCTGAAAAATGCCAATTAAGGTGACAAATAAAGAGTGAATATTATGTTAGGCGACTGGTTTATTTGGTTGTTTTATTGTTGTCTACATCATTTTATTTTCCCGACGACAGACGTACGGTAGTACTTAATGCTCTCTTCAGAATCGGTCGCGTTGTAGGTCTATTAAACAAATGTAGTTTCCCTCAATTATTCTTCGCTAGAAAATAACAAATGATTTGCGAAATGCAGAAGGTGGTTTCCTTCTTATCTGATTGTACTTTTTGTGAAAATTTATTGCCACTAAATACAAGCTGTGAGGGAGAGGTCTGTAATTGAGGTCCTGGGTGCTTTTATTTCAGATATCTTCAAAAGAGTTCCCCTCACCTTTTTATTTTACATAAGTCAAAATGATCTCCATATATGTTGAATAAAGGCTTATTTTATTGAATTCTTTGTTGAATTCTTTTCCACATATGTAAAATAAAGTCATATATTTAACATATGTGGACAAGAATTTCACATATGTGGAAAATAATTCAGCATATTTGGAAAGGATTCAACATATGTGGAATAAAGGTAGAAGTAATAAAACGGCTTGCCATAAACCAAGAGTTTATGAAACTTGCATTGAAACCGAAAAAAAAAATTATTTGTGGGTTGAGCGGACTTTGTGTGTTATAACGATATCTTCAAGATGGCGCCTGTTTATGGTCGTAGTGAGGAGTCCGTGTTTGGTACCGACTGGAACGTGTACGCATCATTTTTCACAGGCATGGAGAAAAGAAAGTTCATATTACTCACATTATCTGGTCGCCACACTAACAGTCTTTTAAGACAGCCGTTGACTATTGAACAAGTTTGTTGTTGCTTCAAATATCCTGCACAGGAACCAGTAAACAGTAACCAAAACATATCCAAAGCGTGTCAGACCCCCCCCCCCCCTCCCCTCCCAAACTGTAGTATTGAGGATATTTGATTGTGAACAAAATCGAGGTATTCAGTGTTCTACAGTATACTTAATATAACATTAATTGAAATGTGGGTTTCATATGAACTGTAATTGGTAATCAGTACTCAAGTCAGAAAAAGGATTACCAGAAATAATTGTAAATGTTAAAATGTTCTATGTTAAGCAAAACATCTTTAATTAATATCAGTATCAAAAATGGTACATTTGGTATAGTGTTACATTTCTATTATTTTTCCCTCTGGAAAAGTGTTACATATCTTGTTGTCTTGTATAATGCAGATTTATTTTTTTTCACAACTGTAGAGTTATTTCCCTTGTTAAGCCTTGTGCGTTCCATCATTGTATTTTTACATATAGAAGTTCAGTAAAGTTTCAGAGTTTGTATATCCAGTCTTTGTATGTGTGGTATTCGCCACCAGAACACTACAAATAACCATAGAGCATATTTACCGAAATAACAGGCTCATGAAGTTATTAATCCATTTATTAATATATAGATTGATAGATACAGTAAAGATATCAAATTAAGTTTGTTTTGTTTGATTGGGGTTTAAAATTTAACAACGGACACAAAGGAATTTTCCTACATAGAAAGGTTAAAGGGAAGGACAACTGTTTTTGGACTTAAACTAATTATTTTCATTACATATTTTCAAAGACAAACATCTGTATTGCACTTGCATGCAAGTAAGCATAGCCGTTGATTAGTTAATTTAACAGGAGGGACTGATGTCATTGTTCGGAAACACGGTCGGTCACCAGTGTGTCCGTTTCCTCATGAATGCATTAGAAGGCATCTATACCAACACCGTGTATACACAAACTTGGTCATCCAAGCGCAAATCTCTTTCAATAAGACATACTGTGATTCCCACTGAATAATTTGACATAATAGACCAAAGTCACAACTCCGAGAAACGACAAGATATGCATGTTAAGTTTCTAGATTTCAGTTTATTATACCATCATCAGGGATGATGACATCAGGAATTAGACATACGTTTAACATGTTTTCAGATGACATGCGATTTTTTTTTTAAAAATCAGCTTGATATGTATTAGAGGATGTTCAGGGATGATGACATCAAGAATTAGACATACGTTTAACATGTTTTCAAATGACATGCGATTTTTTAAAAATCCGGTTTGATATGTATAAGAGGATGTTTGTTGTTTTTGTTTCGCTTGGGCACAATAGCCCTTATATATGAAAGCATCCACCAGTGCAGGCAATATAGGGGAAAGCTACGACTAGATGATATAACTACCGTGTTTTAGAACAATGACATCAGATCAGTTTTTTTTAAATAATTTATTTTACATTAAAGCTGAATTATTGTTCACATACGTTAAAATCTTTTCAAAAATGTTAAAAATTTTTAACACATATATTAAATTCTTTTTCACAAATAATGTCATTTATTTTACATATGTGCCAAAGAATTTCACACATGTGAAAAATAATTTTACATATGTGCAAATTCGTTTTGCATAAGTGCAAATGAATTCCACATATGTAAAATAAATATAGAAGTGATAAAACGGCTTGCCATAGCAGGACCACTGGTTGCATAAGCCAGTGATAACAATTGTACATGACGGCGGTGTATTCCAACAATAATTGACAGTTAGCACAACAAAGATATGAAGCGTTTCCATACTGTTGAAGCTTTGGAAGTTAATTTTCCTTCAGTGCTAAGTAAAGACAGCATTCCTTTTTTTAAATTAATCTCAACTATTGTTACATTGTGTACATGGTTCACTCAGTTTGTAGACAATCAAAGAGTAGGCCACCGTGTACATAAAATGAGGTGTAATAAATATTGCTGTTGTAAACATATAAAAGTTCCTTTTGTTATTTCTGTTTTCAGTGAATTGATTCCAAGTAATCTTATATTTAAAGAAAAAGGAAATTACTTACAGTAATACATATAAAGACAAGATACTGAATTTTAGTTAAGCATCGGTAGCACCTACAAGTCACCAATGGTTGTTAAATGCATAATTGTTTTACTTCTACGTTTCACAACATATGCTATTTCTTTCCTTTTATTGCCATAATTATTGTTACCATTTTGCGGAAGCAGTGATGCCTAAGCTTATTGAAGAATTGAAGCAACCAGAACCACCTTCCTCGGACAATGCCCGTATTGTAAGGGGACATTTTCCATAAAGTTGAAAATGTGGTAACAATTATAAAGCTGGAAAAAACATCTTGACAGACAGCTAATATGCATATTGCAAGGTGTGGTTTTTGTGGTTGGGTGCAAGTATGGGTCTATTTTTTTCAAGGCATATATATACGTGTGTCGCTGTCTAGCCAATGGCAGCGAGTTTGGGACTACTCATCATTTTCGTCTGTGTAACAGGTATCCCTATTATTCAATATTAATAATTCGATGATATTTATCGATAACGAAAATTGATTATTCTTTATTAATATATAATTATAGATATTGATAAACAATTTTCGTTATCGATAAATGTCATCGAATTATTAATATTGATTAATGGGGATACCTACATGTCAGCCTCGAACTACCTGCCAAGGGCTTAACAGCGACACTCACATATATATTTCTAAAAGCAGCCACACTGGCACAGGGATGTAGATTAATTAAAATCGAAGAATCAGCTTATGTTCTTGATAACTCCCAGAGACAAGTTTGTTAATAAACCTTAATCTCGAGTTGTGTTATGGGTGACCTACAGACATCTCGAGAGAAGTTAATGACAACTAATATGGTGTATAAAATGTTGTAAAAAGTGTAGCTAACAAAATATATGGCATGGGTTATAAATAAATCAGACTACAAATAAGTATTTCAGACATACAGAGCTTAACCAATGAATTTGTCTGTTAACGAGAATGAATTACACCACAGATGATACAGAGGGAAGTTTCGCCTTAACCATTAGGTCTTTTCCTTTCTCTTGTATGCTATAACGGGTCTTTGTGGGAAATGAGAAGACATTTTGGATATAATATTTTGATATTCCTGTAAAAGTGGACTAGCAAACTGGGTGTTTGGCTGGTCATATTGGAAAACAAATGGAATTATTTATTTTTTAAGATGTTTTACCTGGTTCCCTATTGAAACCCAGGGGATACAAGGTTTGAAGAGTTTGTTTCTTCTTCAGAGGGAAGAATTTGTATTTTTTCAATCGGCATTATTTCAAAATGATCTTTAGTCGAATGATCAACTAGAGCGAAATGTTAAGCTATTGGGGATATTAGCTCAAATGATTGTTTGCTGTAAGCCGAAGGTCTTTTTTGCTTTCACCAAGGTATTGTTTCAGACACTTATTACAAGTTATAAGGTATATCACATTTTCTGAATCATAATTCAAACTGTCTACCAAATAATAAACATTTACCAATACTTCATTTTTCCACAATTCTATTTTAAACGTTAATTTGGCCTTCTACAATCCTGTAAACGTATAGTCATCTCGGTTTTATGCAGTAAATCCGAATTCCGACAGGGATAACTTTCTCATGAATATTGTTAAAAACAATTGAAATTGTTAACGGTTCGAAACCTATTACTTTTCCTACTTATATCAATCGAAACTGAAGGCTTATCCCAGTAAAAGATTAAAAAATGCAACTGATGGTATATATGGAATTTATGAAGTAGCAAATTGTGAACTAACGAAGAAAACATTGTAGAAGTATGACGAAAAGATCGATAGACAAAATCAATATAACTCACAGGAGCACGATTCTGGCTATCCGCGTCCCACACTTATACTGTATATGACCCATGATAGGAGAGCAAACTTGTAGCAAGGTTACAGCCAAGGTAAAAGCTAAACTGAGCTTCTCGTCTTGTTCGGGACAGTTCTGTACAGGATGTGTTGTAGAGTTCCACTCCAGTTTAGTTGAATTGAACGAGTTGATGTGGCCGGCTTCATCGCATAAGTCTCCATAAATGCCCTCTTTCTTAAGAATGAAGACCAAAGAAGCCCATCCGTATGTTATTCCTCCAAACAAAAATGTCTCTACCATAGCCCAAGCAGCCATTAAATATTTTCTCATGATTTATCTGTAAGCAAAATCAGAAGTTCAATACGAGTAAGTATAAAGAAATCCAATCAACGGATTGTTTTAAATATTGAAAGCCTTTTGTAACTATGCTACCATCTATCTTTGTAAGGCAGACTGGGAACTTTGAGATAAACCAGCTCTTTTAGTGTCAAACTGAGAAGTTACGCGGGACTCTACTTTTACACAAAAATAATCACGTGCATCCAAATTTTAAAACGTGTAATTGAACAATTTTGTTAATAGGAATGATTAAACTTTTAAGTATCTTTGTAATTTGTTTGTTTGATTCGGGTGACTGCTATCTGTAAAAAGGAAATTGGATTCGCGTTCAGCTGAATGACATTATAGCATAGTCCTGGTGTATTTATACAGTTGTTTTCGCTGACGACGACCGCACAATTTACGCTGTTTTAGAGAATATCACTACACTCAAAATGGTTCTGGTTTATGACCAAGCGGGTTGTACGACATAAATGGGGATCCGCCGGTCTCCGGTTTTAATGAAATGGATTTAACGGGGTTATTATCAACCGTGCAATAGAAAGTCGAAATTTAACAGATCCTCTTGTACTTTTATTTGTGTGGGGGTTGTGACCCACTCTATTTTTATCCCAGATATCTTTTCCTTATTCTTTACGTTGCACTATCTTTGTGATTTGTTTTACAATTCGTTTTTATTAACCAAAGTCAGCTAGTACATTACAGCGTAAAAATACTACGGGGGCAGATATTTTATCAATGGTGGCTGAATGTGTGTGGCGCTTGACCAGTCAGCTACGCAAGTATGGGTTGAGTTACCATAATCAAAACGCACGGCTACTTAACGTATAGGTAGCTCACTGTTGATGACACATTCACCCCGTCTACCACAGCAAAGCAGCCATACATTTCACGCCTTTTTTTCTGAAAAGCTCATGGCGATGCTATCCAACATGTTTGACGCATTCATATTTATTTTGCTATCGTCTTTCGCATTGAAGTGTTGCACACATAACATGCACACAAAGGCCTACTTATTCACTAAGCCTTAACTTGTTAATTATAATGTCTATCTCTTCAATGTTGTTCTTATAATACAGTTTGCATATATGTAAAGAAATCAAAATTCGCATGCCTCGACCGGAATCGATCCAAGGACAGTAATGGCCAAACGAACATTCTGCTGACTGAGCTACACAAATGCATAACAGAATGGCCCGAATTATCACCTATATAAAACTGTTAAGATCTTGCTGGACTTTTTGGGCTCAAAATAAACCAATGTGTTTATCACTTGGATTTAAAGATAGGCATTCAAACTATATGTTGGTGAAAACAATAATCCGAAATTCCAATTAAACAGTTAAATTGGAGCCTATAATAGTTGTCCCATGCTCCTATATTCAAGTCGCAAAACTGTAATTGCCTATTTGAGGCACCGTTTACTAGTTCAAGGCCTGTTTCAATAGGTCAAATCATTTATTGAGCCTTAATGTCATTGCACTTCAAGAAATAAACCATGAAAAATGCAGTTTATTTTTTCTGTTGGCATCTACTCATTTTGCAATGTTTTTAGAAATATTAATTGTTTCTTCACAACATTCACATATATGTAATCCTGAGTATTCAAACTTTCCTAAATATATATATATATATATGGTACATATTTATATTATTCTGCACAAGAGACTAAATACAATAGTCTCTTCAGGTGTTCTGAATATCGACCTTAATCTTACACATCTAAACAGAAATAATTCATACCTTAAATCCATTCCCTGCGAAACTTCTCCCATAAAGAGCTGTTATACATTATAGTTGATCTACTTGTATAAGTTTCCAAAATGAAACCCCTAGTTAAAAGTGTTTTTTGTATGTTTGATTGGGGTTAAACGCCTTACTTATAGTGTGTTAGACCTGGGATGGGGTAACCCTGTATCACTTGCCTGATCGGGTACTATTTAATATCCTCAAATAAGAGGTGGGTTTATCATTTATCACTGTTTTTAACAATTAAGGATGACAAATATGTATCATCCATGTAGCTACGGAGAGTTGCCATGTTGAGAATGGCCACCCCTGTGCATGACGTAACGTGATTTACACTCTCGCTGCATCCTAATGTTGAACAAAGGGGGCATTTTGTCTTTAAACCAATTTAAAATCTTGCTGGATGTTATTGTTGTTAGATGCAGCTATGGTTCAACATTCTCGGAAAATCGGCACATCCAGGCTATAGACCCAATCCTATGAGGCACGTAAACCGCATATGGTTAGAATTCTTTACAAAGTTTAACGAATTGTGAAAAGTTGAGTGTAACATTCAGCATATATATTATTAGCGCTTTAAATCGAAAAATCGTCATTTTATCCGCCAGTCGGCGCAGCTATAATTCTATTTATATGCGATTTATCTGCCTAGGTTGGTAATGCAGAGTATATCTCGGGATACAACTCTTGGCTAGGGAAGATGTCGTAAGCCTTACCGATCACAAGTTCAACCGTCCATCTCTCGGCATCAGGTTTTTGAGGGAGTTAATACACGCAGTGGCTGCGACAATCGCGAGGGTGATTATTTAATGTTATGTCGTGTTTAGGTGTCGCAGAATAAGTGGACAATCCATCGTCATATAAGTGATATTCGCTTGCTACGACGCTAAACAAACACAGTAATATGTAAACAGAAAAGAGTTGTCCAAAGACTGCTTAGTACACATAGTTAATTACAAAATAAAATAAACTGCACACATCTGTTACAGGAAAAGGGCCGTCCAATATGTGTTCTCACCTGTTGAAGAAAAGCATCAGAAATATTAGACTGATTCTCAATGCTGTTTTGGTGTATACTTGATACTCTGCACAAGGACGAATGAAACACAGAGGTGCTTCATGTGATCTCAAGTTTTGCGACTGTGACCAAGTCGTTTGGTTATCCGGGGACTCTCTCCGTATTATTGCTATACAAGTCATTTAGACAAATCAGACGCCCCCGTCACCTTGATAGTAAGCTTGATTGATTTCATCCTCCCTAATGCGACATATATAACAGTATGTATGGCTTGAAACAGAACAAGAATTCTAACGAATCTCTGCTACATTGTGCAACAAACAGGTTCGCCTGCATGTTTTGGCAAAAATTTATTCAGGCGTAACATGCCATTCACAATAATCGGTTGACACCTGTAAACGGCTGTAATGTCAGTGACCAATGCTGAGCACAGTCAAGTACAATTGTATTATAAAGTGTTTACTGGCCTCTCATTTGGTTTTGGTTAGATGGAAATTTAACATCTTACTTAAGGCGATTTCAAATATATATAATGAGGATTCGTCGACTTCTAG
>JARFOD010132453.1:0-13685 GCA_031763545.1 Mopalia muscosa
TTTGAAGAGAGGACGGAGCGTATCTTGTAAGAACCATGACCTTTGGTTAACGCGGTCTACACTCAGCAACCTCTCTCTGTTATTATTATAAGACATTTGAAGAGAGGACCAAGCGTATCTTGCAAGAACTATGACCTTTGGTTAACGCGGTCTACACTCAGCAACCTCTCTCCGTTATTATTATAAGGTATTTGAAGAGAGGACGGAGCGTATCTTGTAAGAACCATGACCTTTGGTTAACGCGGTCTACACTCAGCAACCTCTCTCGGTTATTATTATAAGACATTTGTAGAGAGGACCGAGCGTATCTTGTAAGGGGGCACTTTAGGGGGAGGACAGGGCGTAGCTGGTCATAACCGTGGCCATTGGTTAAGACGGCCTACGGTCAGCATTCACTCTCAATTATTATTATAAGGTGTATGAGGAGAGGACGGGGCGTATCTGGCAAGAATAGTAAACACGGCCTACACTCCGTACCCCCTCGCCGTTATAATGGTAGTGTATTTGAGGGGAGGGCGGGACCTATATCTTGGTTATCCTTATCAGATCTTGTGAAAGTTGTCTGAGTTTTTATAAAGGATGCATGGTGGAATATTTACATTCGAAAGAGCAGTGTTTCCTATTTAAATGATCAGTTAATCCGGTCAGTACCAAAATCAGTTGTAAAGTCAACATTTCTAAACAAACAAACAAACAAACAGAGGCCGATAAGTTCTATATAAATTTATTTCCTAGCAAAAGCAATACAAAGCAATAGCACAACACGTTTGGAATCATATCCCTATATAAATTTTAAATTCATGGCAATAGATCCAAGTATATGATATATATTCCTGGGATTCATTTCCATCAGTCATGATTTAGTGGTATAGAAAAGTACTGTCAATTAACATCTATTACATCATTTGTAGATACAAAAAATGCATCCAGTAGACATCTATATAGTGTAGTGAACATGCGCTTGGTAACAGATAATCAACTCATAAAATGGTAAACTAAGTGTCCTGAATCTAACTTTGGACTAGACAGTAGTTTTAATTGCAGCTTTTCAAAATCTTTAACAGTATGATTAATTCAGGGAAATGATGAAAATTTGATTTATAAATCATATTTTTAAAATTAGTATGTATTTAAAGAATATTTCTTTCCAGAAAACATGGAGTGGATTGGAGAACAGGTCAAGGCGACTGTTAACGCCTGTCATTATTTTCATTATGTATCATTATATCTACAGTTATTTGTGTCTATGACCGACGATCTCCGCTACAATGTTCACACTGCTACTCGAACTATGCTATATTGTTCTAAACGCCTATGGAATGTGGTGAAAATATAAATAAAACAGTTACAACGATGTCAAAAATAACGTTTAAGAGGCTGCCTTCTTTTGTTGCCCACGTTGGGTAAAATTGTTTTTGAGTCTATATTGTTTAACATTTTATCGTGTTTATTAATCAATCAATCAATCAATCAATCAATCAATCAATCAATCAATCAACCAATCAGCAAATCAACCACTCCAATGAATCAATCGACCATTTACAGGTGCCCCCACCACGGAGTGCCGTGAGGGATGCGATAATGGCGGGACATGTAACGTTGCCACGACGAAATGTGAATGCCCCACAGGATATGCTGGAGAAAGGTGTGAACAAGGTAACTTTATCAAGTGATGATTAGGTTCTATGATTCAAATATAAAGCTCCATTGTTGTTGTTATATGGCATTAATACGATGTGTTTAATGCAGATATCTAGATCTTTAGTTTTGCCTACGATTTTCTCTGTACGATTACAATCTAAATGACTTTCCACGACAAATAAAGGTTAAAGCTATGTTCAAATAAAATATTAACCCTCGGGCAACATGTTCATCCTATCTGATTAAATCCAGATTGAGATTCGGTTTACAATATTTTATTGTCGCGGATCTCACAAAATCATGCAGTTATTGGCGTTGACTAATGGATCAACAGCAGAGCTACTTCCCCACACTTCCCCTGTTTTCGTTGGTCGTAGTTCTGTTAGTGGTCATTGGTACTTTGCAAATCCACGAAACCTTGTAGATTGGCTAATAATATCGATTTCCCAAACACGTGAAAACTAGAATGTATGGAAAGTGTGTCGTGTTAATCTCTGTCAGTGTATATACGGAAAGACAACTCTAGATCATGACCGGAGTAGTCATCATATTTTGCAACTAGCCGTCACGGTCTTCCCAAACACTCAGGTGATGAATATATGTCACAGTTAATGTAAAAATATTGCTGCTTTGATGTGTGAGGCGGGGAAAAAAATTGATGTTTTGATTAAAAAATAATTGAAGTTGTTAGGAAGAAATTTAAAAGGAACTGCACATTAACCTTGCAGCTGTACCTCATTATATACATAGTAGCGGTTTATTGATACAGTAGTCATATGCCGAACCATGACCTAAGCTTACGGTAGTCCACTAAATATTACATGCTACTAGTTTATGACCAAGGCGAGTATACCCTTAATAAAGGACGTAAAGAGGCGACGGTTTTAATCAATTGTATTGTATAATACAAGCAGGCACTAACCCGAGGCGTACAGAGAGACGTGCAGTTTAATTTACTAATTAAATGTGAAAGCTTCCAATGAAACTTTTGAATTATTTTTTGAATAACAATGTGACATGCTAGAACATTTTGTATTTTAATGGTCACAATGCATAGTACAAGCTGGCAACCTCAGGTATATGAAATGGGGCTGGTTTTGACAAGGTTTCCTCTCGGTTTTCAACATAAAGGCAAAGTGTGAAGATCAATCTGTTATCTTTTAACTAAATTATATGCCAGTACGACGTTAAATTCCAAATAATCAATCTAGCAAACAAACAAACCCAGCAAACAAATAAAAAAACAAACAATCGAACAAATCAATAAAATCCATTTTTGATGTTCGGTAACTATTTTGGTCGATTTATTCTGATATCAATTTACCACATTGCTTGTCTACAGTCTTGTAGGTCAGAGAGCAATCCTGATATGTACAGTTTAAAAATATATCTTTATGTTTACAGTGAAGTGTTATCCGGCATGTAAAAATGGCGGCATGTGTTTGTCTGTGGAAGGTATCCGGAAGTGTTCTTGTCCCCCTGCTTTCTACGGGCAGAGTTGTGAAAATGGTATGTCTTCAACACCTCTGAAGCAGCAATGCCTTTGGGGTGTCTTAAAAATATATACCGTATATATAAAACAGGCAAATTGTCACGCTTTTACAAAGTAATCAATTATGTGAAAATAAACCGTAGCAAATGTCTAATGGTTTTGTAATGCACACCTTCAGTTTAGGAGTACATTATTTTACGCAAAACAGAGGTTAACAGATGCAAAATTCATGGCGTTAAAGCGCGATGATCGCAAAAATTACGTCCTATGTGATGTATGTCTACACAGTTAACATGGGAACTTACTGCAACCAATAAATCGCGTGGTTACAGATTCTGATTATAGCGGCGATCCGCCAAGGGTTGTTTTGTAGAGAAGTTAGGAATAAAACTCTTGGTTTGCGTAAATGGCCTTATGTGGGCGTATTGCACTTGTGTGCCCAATCTATTGAATGGCAACAAGCGAAAAAGAAACAAATGTGTTAAATATGTTCAAGTTTCTGTCTTTATTTTGACACAGAAGAACTTCACGATGCCGAATTAGCATAAGGATAATGCCAATGGTGTATATCCGGAGAGTAGTTTAATCGTGATATTAGATGAGTGAAACGATCTGGAATAGGACGTCAATACTAGCGACTATTATATAGTTCATTTATAATGCTTATTTTATAGCTCACATGTTCCACATTTCATGGTTGTGTAATTGTTTGTTTGATTGGGGCTAAGCGTCATTCTCAAGGATATTTCACATATATGCTGAATGACTGTCCTTGTCTACTTGCTGTGAAAAACCTCGTAAAACCCAACCGCGCGATTGCCGGAGCCACAACTTGTGACTCAGTTAAATGGATGCTGGTTGACAGGCTGACGCGATCCCGTGAATGACACATCGAAGTGGGATTAGCAAGCGCACATGCTACCTGCTAAACCACGGTCTTGGGCCCACATGCATGGTTGTGTGAGTGTGACATAGAATACTGTTGGTGTTCATCTATAAGTGAATACCCGTAAGTACCAATCAACAAACAAACCAACCGATGGGCCGACCAATCAACCAATTAATCATTATCAACTAATCAGTAAGTCAGGCACCCAGTCAGTTACAAATTTGATATTCAATGTTTATTTTATTCAGTTCGCTGCAATCAGGAATGTCAAAATGGAGGCTCGTGTGCTGCCAATGGAACACGGTCACAATGCATTTGTCCGCCTGGTTTCGCTGGGAATAGCTGTCAAATGGGTAAGTTTATTATTGTTAAATAATATAAGGTGGCCAAAACATTCATGGGAAGTTGTGTTCTGAAGGAAGGCGCATTGTTTCAGAATAATATAGTATTGTTTAATGTTTAAAATTAAATGATAGAACCATTTTCATGATAACAGGATAAAACAGTCTTTCCTGTCATTTAACTGTGTTTAGCAGTGTTGTGTTCAGTAATTCAATTGTAATATTTGCTGATATGCATTATCTCCCTTGGATGAACAAGGGGTTGGGCCGAAGGAGTTCGTCTGTGAACGGATTATGTATGTTCATGTAATACACCATTTTATTTGAGGTAATCATGTTTCATCGTGTCATTCAATTATTAACAACCCAACAAGCTGCTTTTATGACTACTAATGATCCTAGATTTTAATTGCCTGGAGCAGGCAATGTTTCATTGGAAGCGTATTTTTGCAGTAATATCACCGACGAATATTCTATTCTGTTCTCGA
Organism: Mopalia muscosa; assembly: GCA_031763545.1. Taxonomy (NCBI): domain Eukaryota; kingdom Metazoa; phylum Mollusca; class Polyplacophora; order Chitonida; family Mopaliidae; genus Mopalia; species Mopalia muscosa. Next base: position 4,852 of record JARFOD010132453.1, read on the forward strand.
GAAACATAACGCCCCTGAGATTTGGAACAAATCTTGACGTAAATACAAGTCATCCTACCTAACAATACAGTGCACAAGGGGAAGACAATAGTTTGTTTATTTGTTTGGATGGGCTTTACGCCGTAAGGTTATAATGTATCGACCAGAAAACATACATAAATAGTTACAATTTGTTTTGGCTACAATTCAATTGCCCTTTTTGTTACAGCTGTAAAAGATGGCGAGTGTCCCGGGTTGAAGGTTGTCAAGCCAAATCACTGTCGTGTTGGACATGTTTGTAATCATGATGGTGACTGCCAGTTCACTCAGAAATGCTGCTTCAGTTTGACTTGCCAGGCACAGTTTTGCGTGGAACCTGTCGAAAATACATGCATTTATCAGGGCGTTAGTCATGATATCTTCAGCACATTTCACCCAGATCCATGTACTAGTTGTACATGTATCACACCAGACAAAGATGCACCCTACGGCGGTGCTATCTGTACAAACAAAACATGCCCGCCATTGGCTAGGTTCTCTCGCTGCCAAGCGGTACGCACGGGAGACACCCAATGCTGTCCTGTCTGCACAGGTTAGTGAACATTAAGTTATCTCCCTTTGGAGATTGCTGTGAGTGTGAAAGTCCGCTTATGGTCTTGCTGGACCGCTTGGTCGATTTTCAGAGCACCCGTTGTATTAAGTTTCTTATGCAGAAGAATATAAATCTGTAAAATATATACGTATATATTTGTGGAAAGCTTGAATATTCAGGATTACATATTAAGGCTGTGGGTACACGTTCAGGCTGTGGGAAAGATCTAATTACTTGTATTATTTCTTGAAATATTGCAAAAAAAAATTTCTAGTGGATTGCTTCTAGTGGATTGCTTTTCTATCCAACCTAAGAAAGTCTTATAAAAATGTAAAATACAACTTTCAGAAAACATTTAAAAAAATCTAGGACGACCTTTAAAACAAATGAGGCACTGTTTACTAAATCGCATTGTGCTCTTTACAATCATACAAATTTGAAGTTTCTAGCATAAATAGTTTCTAACGTAAATAGTTGAGCTCAAGTTTTCACTTGAAAACGATCTCTGAAATGGGATTGAAACGTTGTTAACAATAAACCAAGAAGTTGTTATCCATATGAATCTCTTATTAGTTATATGTTATCCAACTTCTAAATGCCACTTAAAGAACTTGTTTCATTGTAGTTTTTCCGATGACGATTATGTTTTTAGTAGAAATGAAATAGCTAACTTCTGACGATTGTCTGGTTTCAGATACATCCAACCAGAGACCGGAGGGCTATACAGGTAAATATTGTCTGCGAGAGACTCAAACTCGCGAGATAAAGAAAATGAATCTTATCAAATGGAATAAACATATCCAAAACAAAACGTTTGGCAAACTTAAAAAAGGGAAGGCTAATGTTTGGTGCCAACGTTTTCTTTAAAATGCGACCCATTTGAAGTTTCGACGATGAAATCGAGATACGCCTGTTTCATATATAATTGTCCAAAATCTAAAGTGTTCGAAATAGGAAGTAACTAACGTTTTTTGTTTTTTGACCTATAACACAATATTGCAAGAAAACTAATTAAAACATTTGAAAACTGACTGACTGTGTTTTGCTTCATATAATGTATTATACGCTGATGTAAAATTTAACAGTTGACGCGAATTTGAAAAAAAGGTAGCAATTGGAAAAAGGGGTAGCAAAAATTTACTTTTTATGCAAAATGCTTTATTCTGCTACTTACAAAAATTATTGTTCTGCAGAAAAAGACGGTTCAGAATATATATACCTGTGGTACAAAATTCACAGTAGTTTAGAAGTAAAACGGCGAATTAAAAAACACTCTGTATGGGGGTGGGGGGTAGAGTATCCTTAAGAGCGCTACAACTGTAACAATGCTGAACATGATTTTCTGTACCCAGGACCTGTATTCAAGAATTGCCAAATGGAGGTTACGCTGGATTTGCCTCGTTTGGGAAGAGTAGCTAAATTGGAGAAGAACCTGAAAGCTGCTGATATGTTCAATAAGGACTTGAAAGTGGTTTATTCTAATGACACCATAACTTGGGTTGCCGATCAACTTATGAACTTTCACTTAGTCGTGGCAACTGCTGAAGACGAATGGGGTGAAGTTGTCGAGTGTCCGTTTATTGTTCGGATAACAGGTAGGTCTTAACACAGCTACACTGTATCCTATTTGATAGTTATCAAAAAGTTGGAGGGTACTTCACTTGGAGGATACTTCACTAAACCACAAGATGCGGTCCAAAAACACCATACACATATCAGGGTACCGTTAGATCTGAGAAAACAAGGCCACCAGAACCACCGACTATGCTACAATACTGGAAACTATAACATTATTGTAAACCGACACAAAATAAAGGCCACAACGGGAAAATCAGTGATGTCAGGATAAGCCAGTTTTGTAGAAACTGAAAAACACAATTTCAAGACCGATAGACTGTTTAATAACTGTCATATACATTTTGTCAAGGAAGCACAAGGAAGAGTGATTAATGGCCCTTCAAATTTAGCATGTAGCAATTGTCTAGAAATTGAGAGAAAAAACGAAACAATGCTGCAACCTGACATCACAGGTTGTGTAGCAAATGTATGCCTGTTCGTTTATAAGCATCCACTACATAACTTTGGTCATCACAGATTATTTAAAAAAAAATAATAAATCATGTTTTTTATTTGATTGGTGTTTAACGCCATCCCTGCGATAGCCGAAGCCACCTTATGTGACTCCCTCTTGCACCTAAACCGCTTGATCTGTGGGTGGGTACATCGAAGGCTGATAGGTACTCAGACACGCTAACCGCAAAGCCAGGGCGTGGGGCCCACACAAGTCACGATTAAAGTTGACCACGAACCACGATAAGTACCAACCACGGTGACCATGACAAACCAAATAGGCCATCGTAGATTTCATAGCTGTGAAAGTTTAACAACCTTTTATAACTTAATTTCTCAACTAAGAATATTGTGAACGAACATTTAACACGAATGACGCAGAAAACCAATCTTATTAGAGTGAAAAATTTAATTTTAATACTTTGCAGAGCCCAATATATGTGATCAAAACTAATATATCTCCGTTTTAATGAGGTTGTTGAAACGATGCATTACTACTAACTGTAACAAAGCATTGCAGGGACTAACATTTGCAAGAACCAGGTGTATGGTTGGATAGCTGCAGCTTTTTATTTTTCTGCCACTTAATACCGTTATATTTGTGTTTGTCCGGCTTACCAGTCACATCATGGCAGCTGTCTTCTTGTCTCATTTCCTATGAGCAACTATATCACATCATCCCAGCTTAGCATTTGATTGGACAAGGGAGGCACCCTGATTTTTTTCTTGTTGAGCTTAAATACAATTTTTGGGGGCATTGCACGACGTCACTCTATTTCTGAAAGCTATGTGACACTTCTTGGATTTTGTTGAAGGAATATTTTGAGCGGAAACGTTATGTTGCAAAGTACTGGTTGATGCAATGACCCTAAATTGATAAAAGTGACATCACCGCTTTTACCCTCTTGATTTTCAAATATATTTTGTTAATTCTACTTCAACCCAACAAAAGCTCAATCTCAAAGCACTACAAGGCCAACAGCTGTTTTTCGGGCAGAATGAAGAATAAACAATGGCTTCATTAGACCAACCGCTTTGTCCAGTTTAAGACATCGGTTTATAATTTCAATATATTTCATTCATTGCACAAAGTTATTGAGAAATTACATTTTATTTTTGTAAGGAATGAATACTTTTTAAGAAAAAGTTGGAACAGAGTTGGGAAGAAGTGTGAAAGGATAAAACAAACTCAAATTCATTACTATCTTAGGATCGGTTGTGCATGGCCCTATTTATTTGAACTCGACAGGCCATTCACTTCCAGCTATTTAATAGACTAGATTGTCATCTAGAAGATATGAAATGTCAGTTTGTTGTCTGATTCAGTTGTGAGCCTAATACTGTTATTTGAAATCTTTGTAGTGTTTGTGTATTGTCCCGAGCAAGGCTTTTGAATGGACAAGTTTATTTGATAGTCATTTAATAGTTGTGAGATTCCCGGATTCGATGTTCACCTTTAGACTGTTAGCATTACAGTTGACTGTTATCTACATGTATAAGCTTTCTTTTATTGTCCATATCAAAATTAATTTTTAAGCTTGGGTTGTTAAAACCAGTAAATACATTTTTATGACAAAAACATAAACATGGAACAAATACAGAAATCGATACATACAACAATAATATAATGACAATTCTACATTAACAGATGCGCATTCTCCTGAATTTGTGGACTGTCCTAGTGATATTGTATCACAGACTGGAGTTGATGTAACCTGGGATGTGCCACAAGCTACAGATAATGCCGCCCTCTCTGGTCCCCCTGAAGGGGATTATGCCCCCGGATCCACTTTCCCCCTTGGTGAAACTCTTGTTACATACACCGCCACGGACATGGAAGGCAACGAGGCCTTGTGTCAGTTTTTTGTCTTCGTAATACGTGAGTATATTTTCTGAGTGAAGTAGAAAATAATCACAATCTATGTACCACTTAATTTAGAAACTCAGGACGAGTTTTTGTTTTAAATATAGGTTTGTTTGTTTGTTTGTTTGATTGGTGTTTAACGTCGTACTCATGGGTATTTCACTTATATGACGACGGACACAAATACAGAACATCTCAAAAATATCTGCTTCCTGTTACCCTTTAGCTCTGCGAACACCAGGGCAACAGAAAGCAACCTCTTTTCTCGCCTCTTACAATGACCGAGGAAGCTGAGGGAGTATTCTGCAGGGCCATGGCCCACCCGCTCCCTCATGGGGCACATGACAACTTTGAAGATCGTAATTAGCATGAAATATATGAATTGAAATATAATTGTTTGTTATAATTTAACACAATTACATGTACCTTTATTCAAAACCACAAACTATCACAACCAAACAAAAAGTTAAATTTAACAGGTGTTCCTAAAAATTAGTTGATATTAGTGATAAGTTGATCAGTGTGCAGACAACATGAAACTATTTTTGGCATAGATCATCACGACTTGTTTTATTAATATCAGTCCAGAGACTGTTTGCAACTATTTATAACTGACAACTGGAACGTTATCTTTGAAATGAGGAATATGATTTGACTATCATTTTGAAGATTATTCTTAAACTTGTTTGGCTTTAAAATAATCTTCAAAGCAAATTCAGTAAAAATTGAAATGTTGAATAATTTGTCATTTATAAACTTACAATAAGCTTATATATGGTGCAACTGTGCAAAGAGGAGTAGAAACTGAGTAAAGACCTTCTACACCATTGCCAGAAGCCCCCCAGGGTGACTCACTCATAAATCTGCCTTGAACTTATGAGTGGTATGTGATCTCATCTAATAGTGTATTAAATTTAAAAGTGTTAATTCAAGCAATGGCTACTGTACAGCAACTAGAAAATAACAGTGTTAATAAAGGCAGAGAGTTAAGTCAAGCACGGACCACACAGCATCAAGAATACTACATGTTGACAGAGAAATCCTACTAAATGTCTTCAGATGTTTTTAAAAAATATACCAGAAATGCAATACTAATACATGGGCTGTACAGGTATGAGTCTGATATCTCTAAAGGAACTTGCAAAGAACTGTTTGATTTGTCCGGTATAAATCTAAAGATAGGAACAGTAAGAGTGTTAATTAAGTACTGTTATTGTTAATTGCACAACGTAATACCCCACCTTGACATCTAAACCTTGATGATCCAATGGTAGCGAAAAGTTCTGAAAAAGAATCAATATTTAACAGAAACCCATATGTAAAACAAACAAAAATTAAAAATTATCACAATTATGAATTTTTGTTATGAATAAAAGATTGTTTGTTAGTTTGTTTGTTTGTTTGGGGTTTAATGTCATCCTCAAGTGTATTTCACTTATAATATGATGACTGATTGCCGACTTCACACTGTTCCTTGGCTAATTACGGTGGAATACTGAAAAGAAACCTCATAATACCACCCCAGCGATTGCCGGAGACAAATCGTGTGACTCACTCATGTACATTGTACCTAAGGGGCGACAGACAGTCTCGATCCTGTGAACGGTACATTAAAGTAGGCTTTACAAAGCGCACTAGCTACCGTATTGCCTTGAACATTACGAACAGTTGTACAGTTGTGTATGCTTATGATTTCTGTCCAGGATTAGTTTCAAATGGGACCTTAATTTCGAACACATCGATGTGTAACCACTAAGCCACGGCTGCAGGCCAAAGAAGCTATAAAGGACATCACAAACAGATAGACTTCAAGTTGATCCTTGGCTTCAAAATCAACAGTAATTAAAGCTTCCTCACAACAGTCCTAGTTTAATGAGAGTAGGTACATGTAAAAAGTTTCCTTTTGTTTGTTTAGTTTTAGTACCATTAGATGTGAACCATGTAGCCCACCATAACAAATGAGCTACATGTCCCTTAGCTCAAGGAACACTGGGCACATGCATGTAGCACAAGCTAAGAGCCAATCACTGGACATATAGCATGCATTTTATTGAGGCACAAGATTAACCAATCGCTAGACTCCTAGCATGCATGTATATGTAGCACAAGATAACAGCCAGTGGCTGGACACATAGCATGCATGTAGCACAAGATAACAGCCAATCACTAGAAAGAGAGCATGCATATACATGTAGTACAAAAAAATAACCGATCACTGGACAGCATTCATATAGCACAAAATAACAGCCAATCCTTGAACACATAGCAATATTGTTTGTTTGTTTATTTGATTGGTGTTTAATGTCGTACTCAAGGGTATTTCACTTATATGATGATGCATTGTCCACTTCACATTGTACACAGCCTTATTAGGTGAAAAACCAAGTGGAAACCTCATAAAAACCAGCCCACCATTGCCGGAGCCACATCATGTGACTCGCTCATATAGCTGATGGTCGACAGGCAGACTCAATGCAGTGAACGGTAAAACTAAGCAGGCTCAGTTTAAGAAGTATACCTGCTACCACTAAGCCACGGCCCACAGAGCATGCTTCTAGCACAAGATAAATTATATTGTGGGATTTCGGTGGAATAAGCTTACTCAACAAAGTATGAACGGGAGCTCTTGCTTTTATCAAATGTCTGCCTTCTTTCTACAGATCGATTTGGATTGCCTCCAAATAAACACATCGACTAATGCAGCATGAACGCATGTCATTCATTATTATAGAGCAGTAGAAAATCTTACTTAAAGCATAATAGATGCCATTCTGATACTAAATTAGGAATATACAGATTTTTGTTGTTGTTGTCATAAGTCGTGTGCATATTGTTTTCCTTGTAAGTTGTTTGAAAATAACATGCATTTTCCGATTAGGTGAGAAACGGTAGCTAAGACACAATCAGATAAGATTGGTGTAAAGCAAGTCAGATGATTTTTATTTGCAATTCCTCTGGTTTAACCCCCTTTTTTGGGATCAAATCCGTGTGACTATCATACATGTACCTGTCCTTTCCAGGTAGATTATAGATTACGTTCATAACATACAGGCATAATGTAAATGACAGATAACATTCACATTTACATTCTCACTTCCTTAAACAGAAGAGCTTTGGTCAAAGGTCAAAATGTTTATATGTCTTTTGACATGTGGTAATTTTTTCAGGTGGCAACTTGCAAGTTCACTTTTAATAAATTCCACTTGTATGAAATTATAAAAAAATAATCTTAACCTGTTTATGGCATTGACCTGTTATATTTGTTTCTTCCCTTAAACATTAGCCCACCTGCCAAAGTCAAGTACGGTAAAGTAATGGTTCATAAATCAAGCTCAGGGTTCACTTGTTTTGCATGGCAAATTACTTTCTCCACATTTTAAAGCAGAGGATTTGAATCATGGCAGCCTCATGTTCATGTCCTGAAGACACTCACCACAGAAAAAGTGTTGCTAAATTAGACCATTCTAATACAACATTCTTCACACATTTTTGTTTTACTTTGTTTTTTTGCTGTGAGCATACTGGACATAGAATTTCGTCATAGTTTATGTTATTCTTGTAATGAAGAGCAAAAATTTTAAAATTTAACACAAAGTTTGCTGGTATTTAGTTCATCAGCTTCATGAATGAGACCCTTCCATGGCTCCACAGCTAGGGCCTTGTTTGTCATGCGTCTTACACAACATGCCAAATGTGTCACATATACAATATCTATCTGGGAAGTGGCAATAACACTATTATAATGCATTCAAACATGTAGACCATATATATATATCCTCACCTGTGGTTCAAATATTAACTTCTTCCAAAAGTTGTTAAGCCAGCTCCACTATTCAATGTTATAAATAAAAAAAATCTTAAATATTTAAAAAAACAATATCTTTTGGTTTAATCTTTTGTGGTTAAAACTTTAACCCTAGATGTGTACATCAACATGAAACTAGCTGCAACTCAAAACAACCCAGAACATTAGGGGAGATTGTCTTTGCACAACTACCTTCCCATGAAACTCAAAACAATGTGAAACATTAGCAGAGATGGTCTGTGCATGACTACCTTCTCTGAAACTGGCTGTGCCTCAAAACAACCCATAACATTAACAGACATTGTCTGTGAAACTGGCTATAGCTCAAAACATTAACATTAATGTCTGTTTAACACTAATTGCTCTGTAACCAGCTGCAACTCAGAAACAACTTATTGTTTGTGCATGACTACCTGCTCTGATACTGGCCGTAACTCAAAACAATAAAGAACATTAGCAGAGATTGTCTGTACACAACTACCTCCCCCTGATACTGGCTATAACTCAAACCAACCCAGAACATT
>JARFOD010132474.1:0-13684 GCA_031763545.1 Mopalia muscosa
ATCTACAGGTATATAGTCGGTCAGAGCCCTGGCCCTGTTAGCCAGAGACCCCAGTTGGAATTCAGGGTGACGCGAACAATGTTTTTCTTTCCGTTCAATTAAAATATTCAATATGACTGGACGTTAAGATAATGATATAACATGAAATGGGGTTAATTGGATTCCATGAAGGCTGTTATTAAAGTCACTGTCATTGTATCTTAACGGGGGTTAAACATCGGTAAAATTGATTCCATAAATACACCCTTAGAAAAAACGGGTCTCTAATGGAACCCTTTAATGTTCTTCAGTCTTGGTTCTGGTGGAACCCTAAAAGTATTTGTCCCTTTCGTATTATATCATAGAACCGTTTTTGTCGTAATGGTTTCATATAGATGGTTCCACCTTTTTAAAGAACCGTTTGGACCGTTATGGTTCCATTTTTTCTAAGGAGTCTTGGAAGAACTAATTTTTCTAAGAGTGTACCTACCTGGTTATTGTTGAACAGTTTTCTAAGAGTCTCCATTTACCCACAGGCACAAGTAGCATGTGCTCATCATGCCCTTTATATCTACTATCCAGGAGATGAATTTTAACAATTCAAACGGTAATGTGGAAACGGAACAACGGAAATATCTGTTCGAACGCCGTAAACCACGATTATGTGAAATTGTGCTGACTTGCAAGGTGTTCGGAAAAAAATAATATTTTCTCGACATGCACAGAAGACAAATTCTTATTCCAATGTTAACCAATTTGGAGAAATTTTTTTCCTGGCATCTTTCAAGAAAAACTTTTAATTCTAAAGCCCTCTCAAATTTTGGATGTGATTTTTTCAGGAATTTAATAATCGTATAATTTTTCGCCTTCAAAATCAATCAACGCTTGTATAATAAGTAAAAAAATTCACAATTAAACTTTAAAAGTCTAAGGAAGATGTGTTGCCTGGGTGGTTTTTGTATTGATCGTTAAGGAATGATAACTAACATTATCAGCATTAAATCCTTAGAAAATATCATATTCTGCTGGATGGAAGTATCCACTTCTCTCTGTTTCCATCTCAATACTAATAAAATGACATTTGAAAACACATATCTGATAAGGCAGAAACTCTTTTTTGTATTCGATTTTGCGAAAAGTGTATTTTTGTTACCTGGTGTGTGTTGATTGTGAGCAGGTGTGGGGAGATGCTGCAGTACAGGTGTTCTACTCGATTGGTTTGGCCTGGGGAGGAATCGCCACACTTTCAAGTTATAACAAATTCAATAACAACTGCTACAGGTAAGACTATGAACGTTTCTTTTTGTTGTTTTTGAGTTGTTGTTGATAAATGAGTGAGAAGCGTCTTTATTATTATATTGCTGTTCGTTAATAATACACTTCTTGTTTCCAGGGACGCCATGTTTTTGCCACTATTAGACGGGTTGACCAGCTGGTTTGCAGGGTTTGTCATATTTGTGGTGCTGGGCTTCATGTCCCATCAAGCCGGGGTTCCAATCGATAAAGTCGTTGCAGAAGGTAGGTCTGCGGAACCTTGGGCATGAATGGGAGTCTGGGGAAGTTGGCAAGGGGGCAATTTAATCCTTGCAAAGCGGTCCTCTGACGTCACAACATTCGTGATAGTGGAGCTTTTAAATGATGTCACACACATTTATGCATTGTGACGTTACTAAAAAGGCGGCGAATCAGGACCGTTTTGACGCCGGGGGAGCGCCTGTAACATCCACTTTTTGACATTACGAGACTCCCATTGACGTAAAATCAACATTTTTATGTTTTTGAAATGAACAAAACTGATTTTTTTCTGGGAATAAAAGATTTTTTTTGGTACAGTCATCCAATTAATCGGTTAAGTGATATTAATATAAGATTTAGTTCATTGAAACAATTCGGCCTAATACACAAGTAGTGTCATTCCGAAAAATGAAAACTTCATTTTGATTCAATAATTTAGCATTTATTATGGCATTATTGGAAAAAACAATTTCAGAATAACACTTATTGTGTATTATATTCATATATAGGCAGATATTCAGAAACCAAGAAGAACACTTAATATGTGTGTGTTTTTTTAATTTTTGTCATCTGTATTTTCTTTACAGACACAATAACCATATAGTAACAAAAGATTAAAATGCAATCGGTCTTTTTTATTGTAGAGAAAGAAACATTTTCGTATTCAAAGAATTAATATTTTATATTGAAATGAACTGCCTGGTTTCAGGTCCGGGTATTGCGTTCCTGGTGTACCCCGAGGCCTTGGCCCAGATGCCCATCGCCCCCATGTGGTCGGTGTTCTTCTTCCTAATGTTGTTAATGGTCGGTCTGGACAGCCAGGTAAGTTGATGGCGGGAAAACAAAACCACAAACCCAAAATAACTCCATTAAAGCCTTCCATTGAAAGTCAATAAAAAAATTTAACACTTAAGCCATCCACCCGAACAAAATACGTTTGTTTTTTCCCGGATTTCTTGACATTGGGAAACCAGGAGATGTTGTTGATCTCGCATTTCTCTACATTTATTTCTTCTGTTTTAACCCACTGAAACTCTTCATCCAATTTTCTTTATGGAATTGATATTCTCTATATATTTATTGTAGGGATAGAAAATTGAGCTTAAACAAAAATATCAAGAAAATAAAGTAATTCAGAATACTTCAAATATGAGCAACTAACTTATTTTGTTTTCAGTTTGTGCACGTTGAGACGATTGTTAGTGCGATAGTTGACATCTGCCCAAAACTGCGCAAATACAAGACATTCGTGACGGCTGGGGCCTGTATATTCTTCTTTGTTCTCGGCCTTCCTTGTGTGCTACAGGTAGGACCTAGTATAACATATGCCTTCTGATGGAAAAAGGTTTTGATCTCTCTTTGATTAATGTAATTTAGAAAATACAACATTAAGGACTGTTTGTTGGCGATGTATTCCACGTTTAACTTCTCCACCCAACGGTAGTACGTTTTAATTAATAGCGAAGTACATCATCACTCATCGGTTTACATACTGGAATTACTCCGTCACCATATTAGCAAAATAATCTTGATAACTAAAATGGACACCTATCATGATAAAGATTGGCTTACTGTTATTTTTTATTTCAGGGAGGCATTTACATCTTACAGATCATTGACTGGTATTGTGCCAGTGTCTCAGTGATGATCATTGCTTTTCTAGAGGTCACAGTCCTTTCCTATATCTATGGTAAATATGTTAGCAAAATTTAATTGATTGTATTTTGATTGTTCAGGGGTATGAGCATTATATATGTTCTGTTTGTATTGTGTGATTACAAAACATTTGGATGCGATTCGACATTTTTTAGTTTGTGTTCCGAATTGTTTATTAAATTGGTTTATTAGCGATTTCAAACACAAATATGTTATGTAAATTGAAAACCACTGACTATTCCGTGTGTAAACTGTTCCGCTTGTTATATAGTGTATATATTCTGTGTGTTTATTCTAGGTGTGGACCGTATTTACAGTGACCTGGAGTTAATGATTGGATACAAACCGTCCAGTATATGGAAGTGGTTCTGGCTGTTCATTACACCCGGCAGTATTATGGTATGTATACACACTGAAACTGTGCTCTGTTGAAGATCAACGGCTGCGTCAAGCCTGGTTAACTTGGCCTTTTGTTGAACCATGTTTTGGATTTCGCTCTCGTTTTGATGTGCTTATTGTCCTTCCTTTTTGCCAGTCATGCATATCGATCTGTTTATTGTCCTTGAGCGCATACCGACATGGTTATTACCATTGCATGTTGTCAGTCATGGCTACCAATTGTTTATAGTCCTTGCTTGTGTCATTCATGCATATCCTTGATTTATTGTCCTCGTTCGCGTACTGATATGTCCTTGTTTGTTGTCAGTCATGCTAACCGATGTGTTTATTGTTCTTGCTCGTTATCAGTAATGCATATCGATGGTTGTTTCCTTCCGTATGTAGACTGGGCCGTGCATATGAAACACCAGCATAACCAAACCTCTAATGCACATAAATCGGACATGTTGTTTTTCAAGGTTGACCATATCCTTTGTTTCGATGACGCACACAACTAACACCCCATATATCCTTTGTTTCGATGACGCACAAAACTAACACCCCATCAAATGTTATTGGTCAAACATTTTTGGTAGCATCAATATTCCAACACAAAAATTCCCATCCGATTGTGTTTTCAGAGTCAGTAGACTTCCAGTTCAAACCACCAATCAGCGGATAAGTGTCTTTAAAACGTTCTCTCTGCTTTGGAACCTTTTTAGAAGGGTAACATCAATCTTGATATACCACGTAAATGGCAATTCACTCTCTAGAGATGTCCGCAGGTTACCCATAGCAACCTGAGACTAAGATCATTTGGACACTTTTCTCTGGGAGTTTATTTAAAACATGATATAATTCATCGATTTTAATTGATCAACAGTCCTGTACCAGTGTGATAACTTTCTAAGAATACAACCAGCCCATTTTCTTCACAGTAGAGTGTCTGTATGACCATGAGTCTATACCATATCATAAATGGGTATAGTTATTTTTCGATTCAATGTTACAAACGTTTAGTTAAACAGTTTTGGGTAGCTTCCTGTTGCCCTGGTGTAAGGGGAAACATGGAGGAAAACTGTTTAGATGTATCCGTATTGTATCATTCGATTGTTCTGTATTGTGTCCGTCTTGCCTCTGTTTGTTGCTATTGGTGTCAAAGGTGGTTTCGGTCTGGTTTGTCGTCACATGAGAGAATCACCTTAAATACGTTGTTCAAACCCAAAGTAAACAAATATACAAAAAAAGATTTTATTTTAATGTTTTTTTTTTTCATCTATTGTTATGCATCAGTGTGCAATTCATTTGTCCACAGTTCATCTGGTTATTCAGCGTTGCCAACCACTCGCCGGTGAAGTATGGGAACTACAATTACCCGGATTGGGCGGTAGGGTTAGGCTGGTTGATTGGTCTATGTTCTCTTCTACCCATCCCTATATGCGCAATACTTGAACTACTTAAGGCCAGAGGAAGCATTTGGGAGGTGAGTACTCAAAACACATGTTGCATTTTTACATGTTATAACAATAACTAGAAAACTTGGACGGTTTTCCATTTTTGTTGCTAGCCCTATATTATCACTTTTAGTGTAAACGGTATATTTTTTTATCTCAAGAAATGAACATGTCTTTCATAATCTGTTAGTTTTGATATGTCTTCATTTTTGAAGTCCTGGAGCATATTCTAGTTTGACACAAGCGACATTTGTAATAGGCCACGCTAATTTAAAGTTATTTTAACACAAAATTAGAAAAGAATATTTCAATATCACAAATGACGGTGAAGCATATCTGAATAAAGGGTCTGTTTTCGTCTTGTGTTCGGCCTCTTGCATATTAAACGTCAATGCAATGAGACCAAATGCAATATATATTCATATATATGCTGCTATAAGACGTGTTAAGTTTTATTGTAAACATAATATAAATGAAATATGTATATTTCCTTCTCAATGTTATAGAGAGTGAAAACGACATCTAAACCGAGCGAAAGATGGGGGCCGATGAACGACAGCGATCGAGCGGCTTACTTGGAATCCTTACAGTATGATTCCGGAAAATACGAAGGCTGTTTCGGTCTCTGTAAGAGAAAAGCTGCAGATTATAACATACAGGAACTGAAACCAATGAAAAACAAGGAAGACTTTATTTGAAAAGATCGCACACAAGAACACGTGGCGTTATCACTAACTGTAGATGAATCATTATCAGAATCATTTGCATATTAATTCGTCTTCGGTTCGTATTAACTTGTGTTCCGGTTCTTTTAAACTGGTCGGCCGGCACGTATCTGGTCTTCCAGTTCGTATTTCACCCTTGACAAGAACTAACAATCGAGTCATTTAGTGAAACAAAAAACAACCGTGAACACTGATTGGTCTGTTTCCTATGTTAGGATGACATGCGCTAATGATATTAACCAACTGCTTGACTTGTTAAAGGTTTGTATATTTCTCTATAAAGGACGTCGGATAAACCAAGCGTCGGTATATAACCAATGCACATGCATCCATCGTCTACTCAATTCGTGCTGGAAGATGTCTTCTTTTGGAGAATGCTGAAGAAAAGAGATCTCAAATGCCGAAGTGACATGTGGCACTGTGAGAGGTCGTGACACTTTATTTTCAATAACCACAAGACTGAATGCGGTACATTTGTGGAAAAGTACAGCCGAAACAGAATCATAGCAGAAGAAGTTTAGGCTTTCCTCTGATTTTCAGAACTAAGTAAATAAAGCTGAATTATACAAGCCTTTCCTACGAATTGATAACATAAATGAAAGAAACGCCGGTTCTTTGTTTTCATTCTTAATTTGTATTTATGAAACATGTATATAACAATTGTATTCTCTTGAGAAATGTCACAGTGGACGAGGTTAACATATATCTTGTATGTCGTGCCGGGCCGTATGTGGCATGACTGTCCGTCCAAATTTGGGAAGAAGTTTGCAACAAAAAGTAATGTAACTTTGGTTATACATACTTCAAATGATATATAAAATTACCCATCGCATGTCTGGCATCGTTAAACAATTGGCCTGACTAAATGATGTGTGATTTCCGCGTAATGATAGGTTATCAAAGATGACGGCGCCCATTGGAAGCACAACTAGAACAATGGATAGCGAAGACTTGTGCACATGACTTGGATTTGCTGAGAAGCAACCTGGCCTGGGCTGTATGTCTGTGTCTTTAGAGGACAAACGTCTTGACAGTTTAAGGGCCCATTCTTAAGTAGCCCAGAGATGAAATCATTCTCTTTAGCCTAGACTTTGACTTTAAGGTAACGATGAGCCATATAACTGAGCTGGTGGTGAGCTTTTTGTGATATATTGTCAAGGGGCCATTTGTATTTACTGGAAGATGAAATTTAAAATTGACTGAGTGATACAGAATATATAGAGAAACATTTTTTCTTGAATATGTCTCCGAATGGACTTTGGATTGAATTGATATCGCTTTATTTTTACTCTGTTACATTTGGAATAGTTTGACGTTAATTGTATGACGATTCTCTTCGCAGCCTACGTTTAAGGAGAAACGGCACTACAATAACAAAAACAAGAGCAACAAAGATGTCTCCATTAGCCTACACATGCGCATTATATACAAGGTCCATACACTTCCGGTCGAAGATAAACACAGGCGCTACGATGAGTGCAAATGCATTATCGCTGTGCTGCCAACATAATCTGCAACAAGAAGATTTTCCAGCTATTATGGGTCTTTCAGAAACGTTCGTTGTAGTTAAATATGTCTTTTTTATATGTTAAATCATTCAATAATTGTGATGGTAACCTGCTGATGCAAATCATAGATGACACATATTTATGTCTTAACTCTTAGTTAGCCTCGGCTATGGCAAGCCGCTTTATCACTTCTACCTTTATTCTACATATGTTCAATTCTTTTCCACGTATGTGAAAATTCCTTTCCACCAAGGAAAAATAAATGACTTTATTCTACATATGTGGCAAAGAATTTTACATATGTGGAAAAGACTTCAATATATGTAGAAAAGAATTCAACATATGTGAAATTAACTATTTATTTTACATATGTTGAAAAGAATTTCACTTATGTTATAAATAATTCATCATATGTGAAAAAGAATTCTACATATCTAAAATAAGCCTTTATTCAACATATGTGGCAACCTTTTTCACTTATGTAAAATAGAAAGGTGAGTAGATATGTAAAATAAAAGCACCCACAATCTCAATTACAGACTTCTCCCTCACAGCATGTATCTAGCCGCAATGAATTCGCCCAAAAAGTAAATTCAGATCGGAAGGGCATCCACCATTTGCATTTCGCAAAGCATATGCTATTTTATAGCGAAGAAAAAACGACAGAAACTACAATAGTTAAATTGTCATTTTTCATAATAAAATGCATGGTTTTGTATTGTTTGCTGTAGGCTAAGGGAGGTTTCGACTTGCATCTACACATGTCAAAAATAATTTTAGATATGTAAAATAAATTTATTATACTAATGTGAAATTCTTTTTACATAAGGGAAAATCTTTTCAACATAACTTAAGGAAAAAATAATTTCACATATGTGGAAAAGAATTGTACAGAATGCAAGCAAAAGGTATTCGACATATGTAGAATAAAGGCAGAAGTGATAAAACGGCTTGCCATATTCGGCGAGCCTAAAGTCCTGTTTCGAATCCAATTTTATATTATCGGCCCATAATGACATTATTGATTACCGGTAGCTATATGTTTGGCAATCCTATAGATATCCTTTGAATGTGGTGATTATTATAGGGCTTTAACTGAGGTATGCCTATGGACGCTCCGGTATAATGTAATGAAATTAAGAGTTCGCCACTGATCATTAAAGGCAATGCATTGTATCATTCATTTATTTGTTTACGTTATTATTTTCTTATGTTGCGGCAGTGTATGCATTAATAAAAATGTGGAATGAAACCCTGCGGTGAGAGGGGAACAATCACATCAGTTTGACAGTCGCGTGATCACTGCACGTGGAAGTAGAGCATGACAAGAAAGCCTACATATAGAATCAATGTTTCTTTGTTGGAAGTAAAAAAGATTCTATTCCAATGACATTTAGCCCGTTTCCGGCAACATTGTCTTCCAATAGCAGTAGCTTTACTTTAATTCTCAAAACTTTCAAAGACGGTCACTGATTACCTATCTTAGAGAGTTGAACCATTCTTGTTTAACTGTATATTGCATAGACCACGTATCCTACGGCGTATGCAATTGGCATACCTACCCGCTCGTTGGAGCGGCAGTGTAGACATTGGCGCTTTATAATGGGGTACAATTTGAATTAATCTATGTATATCCAAATTGAATAGCCCAATTGTCCTAAAATTTG
Source organism: Mopalia muscosa (assembly GCA_031763545.1). Classification (NCBI taxonomy): domain Eukaryota; kingdom Metazoa; phylum Mollusca; class Polyplacophora; order Chitonida; family Mopaliidae; genus Mopalia; species Mopalia muscosa. The sequence goes on from JARFOD010132474.1 coordinate 8,883, forward strand.
GTACAAATTCAACACAATATGAGGGAAGAGGGAAGGCTTCAACGAGCTTTTCAATTAAATTTGCGTTAACACCATAACTCCGAATTGAATAGCTATGCTAATGGGAGTCTCGGGAAGTTGGCAAGGGTGGTAATTTTATCTTTGCAAAGCCAATGGAACATTACGAGACTCCCATTAGATGATTGTATTTAAGAGGAAATAGTGTCCGATTTTCGTTAAGCACAGTATGCTCAAATTGAATAGTTCGATTGTCTTTAAATTTTTGGCAACCGTAACAAAACATGAGAGGAGAGGGATATTAGCTGTTCAGCTAATAAAATGCATATTTAGTACTTAAACAAGCTTTTCAAGTTAATTTGCATTAAATATCATAATTCCACATGAGGCGACCAGATTATTCTGAAATCTTGTGTAAATATCACACAACATGAAACGACAGAGATATTGTCAGTTCGGTTTATTATACGCATATTAATTACCCTAACGAGCTTAATGCAGACACTAACAATTATTTAGCATTTTTACGTCGAAGTCAAAAGGAATTTACTCCCCTACGGAACATGCGAGCTCTTTGGTACCCTTGCTTCCCAGTATTTTTATTAACGCTATATGAACTGCCTGAACTCTCTTAAGTTGTAATTTAGCAAAGGCCTAGGTGCGGTAAAACAGATGACCTATTATATATTATTTGTTCGGTATCTCAACTTCATTTAGATTTCCATCAGATTTTAAAAAATAACATTGAACAGATTTTAATAGCAATCAATAGTTTCCCAAATTTGTTGCGGTCGGGTTAGGACAGCAATTCAGTAACATTCGCTGAAGTTCAACACCACATAAGATGGACATGAAGTGCTGGCCAGACCAACGTCTGCTGGTATTAAAATGGTGGACAATTCAATACCTTGTTGGGTACTAAATTATTTTTAATTGAATGTCTGCACACGCGACAACTTTGTGGACAAAGACAATAATAAAGATACGATATGTTGTTAATAGCCTTCACTGCATAACATTACCTTGGAAACCCGCGCTATTCTCGTGAAAAAACAAATATCCACATGATTAAAGCATATGGCACATCCCATTATAGTCCATTTAATCAGCGTTTGTTATGTGTGAGTGCTTTTAATTTGTAACGCTGAATCTAAAACAAACGCAAAAGAAAACGACTGTGTCCCTGTTGTCTTACTAGATATAAATATATTTATAAACGGAGAGTGGAATTTTAGTTCAATTGGCGAATGTGCCCATGGCTATTATCAGACGTCCAAATATCGATGATTTTTTTTTATGTTAAGAGTTTTGTGAAGAAATGAATAGACCAAGCTGAATTTCGATTTTCTAACATTTCAATGATTGTAATTATACAAAGTGGGATTTTGAATTCCTTCAGACTTTTTATAATCAAAATATAAAACATTTATGAACATCAATGTGTCTCGTACTAGGGAGAAAATACACTGTTTATCCAATCATCTTAGCTCGTTTGTTACACACGCATGCAATGTGTATAATATTTTTAAAAAATCAATTTCTATGAGAAGAGATTACTCTATACCGCCACCATGTCCCGATGTATTATCAGCTCATACTTCCCTACACATGTCTTTGAAGTAGGTGTGGTTTGAGACCACTGCTTCAAGTTGATGTCAAAATGAAAGGTACCATATTTGAAAAACTTGTGTTAATCTTGCTGGATATTTTAGGGATATGTCGTCTTTGTTGTACATAAATGAATATATAAAGTAATTTTAAGTTAGGAAAAACCTTAAAATGACATAATTATGGATAATAATGTTCGTAATACTGCTACCATAACTTGGTTCAAATTGTATTCAAGACAGCTTTTCCATCCCTAAGATACGATGTGTGGAAGAAGTGAATCAGTGTTCCCGCGCCATATGCTGTATTCCTGCTTTCTTTGACAAGCCGTTACTCTTCATGTTGCATCACGATTTAATGTAATTATCTAGTAAATTATTAAATGTAATAACCAAACTTGGATCATTTAAATATTATTAAAACCGTCTGGAAAATCAAGTATGTGTGGAAGAGATTCTAGTTTGTCAAAAGTAGAAGAGGGGCCCCTAAATCAATTATCAGAAGTCCATTAACTAGACATGTGAAACGGCCTATTCAGTAGTGTAGCCGGCAATGTTTCCATCGCACATGTTATAATGGATAGGGTGACGTCGACATTCTGATGTGCGCAGTAGTTTATTAAAATTCTTTGCCTGACGCAGATTATGATGACGGAACATCTTTCGACGCTTTCGGTACCGCTATAGTTATCTCAGAGGGGAATGGAAGCAATAATATTACACGAAAACACGTAATGTTAACCGACGAATGTTTTGTGCGAATGCTTTGAAATCAACCAAATGACTCTGCGGATTTGTATTAAAAAAACCCACAACAAGCAAACCTGTTTCTCGGGTAAAATCACATTAATACGAAACAATTTCCTTTTTTTATGTATGGCTTGTTGTAAATAATACAAATGTTGTTCTCTGTAAATAATTTAATAAAAATGTAGATCCAATGGCATCATTATATCGTCTTCAGACATAAACAATACAAATGTCAATAAGTGGGTCACCAAATATGTTACCCATGTGCGGACAAGGATACATGTATCTCAAGACAGAGAAGGTTAACTAAATTAATGGAAGAACACCAAACTCAGGGATTCTGAAAACATGAACAAATGGGTTTATTAACACAGCCACATCCACAACTTGGCGCGAATACGAAGTGCGGGAAAAACAGTCCTTTTTTTAATTATACGTTGACTGTTCAATATTTAACAATAAATACAACATCACATGACTCATATCTGACTCTATTCTTATTTTCTGTTATAGTGTATTTTCTCTTTACTCTTAGAAACAACAATTACAAAGCTGACTCAATATTGATCTTGTATTCTCAAAGAATTGCCCATTATATTGGCTACTGTTCTGTTTTAATAAAAAAAATCGTCAAAATGTGGCCCTACTGGCCGTAATGAAATGAAACACAACCAGACGTACTTGGTGAAAGCTGAAGGCCTAGTTAACAACAATCATTCTTAGGTTAAATTCGCAAAAATTGGAAAGTTCAACTGACATCAAGCTTACTACACTGTACATTTCATAAAACTTACTGAAATATTATTACTTGTATATTTTTGCGAATTGACCTTCCTTGTAGTACATTCTCCAAATATTATAAGTTTCTTTACGATTTGACGATCTTAAACGTATTTACATTTTAACCAGACGGCTAGAGGGCAAAAGGTCATTCGTACGATGCTTGATAACGTCTTAAGCTTAATTTAAATTTTCGACAAAATTGTAGGAGACAAGCGTTGAAATCATTATTTCTAGACTCCTGGAAGATTCATTTAACTTTATGATCGTTGTTAATCTTACCTGAAAACATCATTACATTTATTAACGTTTATTAACACAGCCACATCCACAACTTGGCGCGACGGCGAACTGCGGGAAGAACAGTGCCGTGACGTCAGCTCTTATCATAAAGTGGATTGTTATCCAAACAACATTTGTAAAAACAGGCCTTTGGGTCATATCAAATACCTACACAATTAATTTGTGTTTTATAAAAATTATTTATGTCTAAAAATACAATTGACTTTTGAAAAATTCTCTGAAAAATCGCTTTTATTACGACATTCCGACACCAGTTAAAACTTCGTTCAAGGGGAAATAACCCCCCAAAATAGATGAACAATTTGAAGTAAACTAGAGTTAGTCCCCTTGAATTGCTAAAAACTGACATCGTTACATTCTCCTGGTCTGACACGTTCCCAATTGTCTGAGAGAAAGGTTCTCTATAAATGTTGTATGTACTGGGATTGAAAGTCTCAGCATATGTATATCTGACTGGTGGGTGTCTTTCACGACTGGGGTACTGTCTGACATGAAAGTGTTCTGGTGTGGCCCCGAGACGATCATTTGGGATAAATGTGGTTGTAGTGGGTCGTAATGTACTAACTGGTGTGGTATTGGATTGTGATGTAACTAAGGGTGGATTACGTATGTGAAGTGGATTATTGTACCAATCTTCAGTATCTGACTCTTGCTCCGAAGACCCTTGATGTATCCCTGTTCAATCGATTCCGTGTTTGTGGTGCAGCTTTCCTTTCTTTTACAATTGCTGTTGGTTCAGGTTGTCCCATCTGCAGATAGTCACATGGAAGAAGCATATTCCTATAGAGTGTTCTCGTTCTTCCTTCCCCGTTTTCTGGCTTTAACGAGATACACAAGCCCATCAGTCCCACACCGTCTCATAACTATGTATATATCTTTTTCCCAGCATTTTCTCAACTTTCCAGGTCCTCCCCCTTTACTTCTATTGGCATGAGAACTCTATCACTCGTTTGAAGAGTTGATCCGCATGCCTTCTTGTCATACCTCTTTGGCTCTTTTTGACTTCTTGTCCCTTCTGTTTGACACTATTTTATAAGCTTCTGGCATCCTTTTCTTCCATTCCTAAGCATATTGGATGTGTCCTAGGTCTTTTTTCTTGAATTCATGTCAGTGGGAAATCTTGTAGTTCGACCATACGTTAGTTGAAAAGGTGAAATCCGGTTGTTTCATGTTTCGGGCAGTTATTTGCATGGACCACTTGTTCAGGTGTCTTTTCCAGTGTCTTTTGCCCTTGTCGGTCAGTGTACGTAACATTGCAAATAATGTCCCGTTGAAGCTTTCAACAGGCCCATTCCCCCAAGGGGATATGTGGTTGTTCTAGAATGAATGACTTGACTGTATCGCTCTAGTTCCCTAAACAAATAG